>JANHZT010010980.1:2123-14053 GCA_032468215.1 Stegonotus admiraltiensis
ACATACATACATACATACATACATACACACATACATATATATTAAATCAAGTTTAGTTTTCCAATTACAAAAGTCCAGGAATGTATAAAAATCATTCTATTTACCAGTCCATTTGGCCAGCTGACCTGGAACTCAGCCCTGATGTCACTGAAGCTTCTGGCTTCCAAAATAAAGGACATCCTTTCCCATCAGCCTGTGCTCCAATTCCGTTTGTTGCACAACCTCATCTTCCTGGCTGGAGAAGAGTGAACTGTACTATTACATTCAACAAGTCTCTGCACATGAAAGCTAAAAGGCTAATGATAAGAGAGGTGGTATCTCCTTCTCATATACTCAGCATGTACCCAAGAACATTTGGACCACAATTAAATTGAGTAAACACTGCATGCAGAATATAATGGGAAAGTCAGCACATGATGAAAGTTCTCCATGTAGGCATATCCAATTTCCAAAGAAGTGAAGTCAAAAGAACCTTAATTAGTAAGCCCAGCAGAGGTAATCTCATCCATCAACCACCATCCTCTGTATCCCACCATTAACTTCAGCAGTAGTCTAATAGAAGGGGCCTATTAGTAATGAAACACTTGGATAACTGAAGCTAAAATCTCTTTTACTTTGAATATGTAAAGCTACCCAGCCATCTCCTTCCTTTGCTTAGATGCTATGTATGAATCACTAATGTATAAACAACCAATTAACTCCATTGACACTATCTCACAAAGCCAACTTGTTGCCTCAGTACCAGATGTAATGTCTCCATATGTTATCTCGATATATACTTGTCAGAAACGGCTACAGGTAACTGAGCATAATGTTTATGTGAGTAAAAGCTTACTGCTGCTAATTTCTCTAAATGGTTCTCTGAAATATTTTGCTCTTACAGAAGAAAATCAAACAAAAGGTAATGCTGGAAGGGAAAGCTGTATTTCCCCATAAGGGTATGAAGCTAATTAGATGTTCTCCCAATCACCAAGGTCTCATAAAACACTACCAACAAGCTGTTATATTTGCTATTTTGTCTTGTTCTCTTTTGTTCTTCCTTTCACTCCCATCAGTAATATCCCCACAGAGAGATTTTGTAAAGGAGTGTACTGCAGCAGTACAGAGACAAGAACTGGGTGCAAATTTTGAGATACAGTATTAATGATAAGTGTACACTCCCCATGTAAGGAACAGAGCTGAACTTAAGAGGAAAAACTGGCAAGAGTGTTCTATTACTAGAGCTGATCACAAATTTGTCCAAAGAGTAATTGCCCTAAATGTCTTAATGAACAGAAGAAATTTCTCAGGGGAGGCTCTCGTTAATGGGTATGGTAGTATAGCTACTGAAAAAGCCAATGGACAGAGTGTTCTCCAGGTGTTTCCATTTAATGCACATGACAGTGGATAGGCAAGAGCCAGCATTTGGTTCAACTCAGATAAATGTTTGGGAATGCTGGAGTGCAGTGCTAATCTACAAGTTGCACCAAAGACCTGGCTTTTCACCCAGCACCTGGGTAGAGTGATAACAAGTCCACAGATGGTTGTTGGGACATCCTGGGAGTATGATTGAGGCACAGAGTTTTTAGGTTTTGTTTTTATGGTTAAATCATTTTTGTAATGTTATTGTGATTGTGAACTACCCAGAGTCGTGCTCTAAGAAAGGTGGCCATACAAACCCTTTACACAAATAAATAAATAAACCCCCCACATGGAAATGTCATAGGAAGGAGAAACTAACTCAATTAACAGCCAAGATATGAACATCATATAACAAATCAAGGCTTCTGCTAGGCCAGCAAATGCTACAAAGAGCTTCCTGCTGTGGAGCACTCAGCAGAAGGCAAGTTGAAGATGAGATGGAAGTACAGAAATCTCCAGTGAATCTCTGTTGAGGAAACATGATTGTTCCCATGGAGAGAAGGGTTTGTGTGTACACTTTTGGCTGAATTTTCATACCGTGCACATCTGCAGCTGATATAAACATTAAAAGAAGAAATAAAATATTGGTGCCATCCAGGAAAAGACTGATAAAGCAGCATGATTTAGTATTAGCATAAGAAAATAAGTGGATTTCTAAATGGAAACTGCAAATAAAGAAACAAAATAAAAGCAGGATCCCTTAAGAAGTTGTTCTGCTGAAAAAGTATATCCTCTGGGAATCTTTATGCATATCCATTTTGGCCATTTATTGTACTATTTACTTCAGTGCTAACAGCTGTATTTTATTGTTTCCAGGAGCTTGGTTACACTTTTCTTTGTCTTGGAAAATGTGTTAAGTGATATTTAGCACATTTAGCCATGCAATTCATAAAATACTCCCAGTGTGTAGTCCTTAATGGAACTACATCTACATGGAGGGAAGCATGTGGTGGAGCAGGTTCTGTCTTGGGCCCAGGGTTCTTCAACATCTTCATAGATGATCTAGATCAGGGAATCAAAGTGGAACTCATTAAATTTTCAGATGATACCAAGCTGGGGGGAATAGCTAACTCATTGGAAGATGAGTCACAATTCAAGGTGTTGATTATTACCTTTAAAGCCCTACATGGCTCAGGGCCAGGTTATCTTCGAGACCACCTTCTACCGCATAGCTCCCAGCGACTGGTAAGATCCCACAGAGTTGGTCTCTTCCGGGTCCTGTCAGCTAAACAATGCCGGCTGGCAGGCCTGGAACCAGTTACCTCCTGAGGTCCGGACCATCCCCACCCTATTGGCCTTCCGAAAAGTGGTGAAGACCTGGCTTTTCCAGCAGGCCTGGGGCCGTTGATCTCGCTCTTGCCATTCAGCGAGATCCGGCCATGAATGGTATGAATGAGTTTTAATGTTTTTAATTTTTAAATGTTTTTTATTAGGATTTTAAACATATTGTGAGTCGCCCTGAGTCTTCTGAGAGGGGCGGCATATAAATTGAATCAAAGAAAGAAAGGAAGGAAGGAAGGAAGGAAGGAAGGAAGGAAGGAAGGAAGGAAGGAAAGGAAAACTTCAGATTCAGAAGAATATTGGCAGACTTGAGCATTGGCCCTATCCAACAAGATGCAGTTCAGTGGTAAGAAAAGTAAGGTCCTGCATTTAGGCAGGAACAACCAAAGGCATAGGTACAAAACAGGTAGTACCTGCCTCAACAGTAGTAACTGTGGGAAAGATCAAGGTGTTCTAGTGGACCGCCACTTAAATATGAGCCAGCAATGTGCTGTTGCTGCCAAAAAAGCCAGTGCAGTCCTTGCTGCATCAACAGAAGGATAACAACAAGTTAGCGAGAAGTGATCATGCCTCTTTACTTTATACCTCACAAGTGAGGCCACACTTGGAATACTGTTTACAGTTCTGGTCTCCATGATACAAAAAAGATGCTGAGATCCTAGAAAGTGTGCAGAGAAGAGCAACAAAAATAATCAAGGGCCTGGAAGCTAAATTGTATGATGAATGGTTGAGGGAGGTTTGTCTAGCCTATTGAAGAGAAAGATGAGGGAAGACATGACAAGTGTCTTCCAGTACTTGAGAGGGGCTGTCACAGAGAAGAGGGGATTGATATATTTTCCAAAGCACCAGAGGGCAGGATAATAAGTGGGATCTTGTTAAAGAGCAATCAACCTAGAAGTAAGGAGAAATTTTCTAACAGTGAGAACAATAAATTAATGGAGTAGCTTGCTGCCTGGAGTTGTGGGTGTGCCATCACAGGAGGTTTTCAAGAAGAGACTTCATTAGACCGGGATGGTATAAGGTCTCCTTCCTTGAGCAGGGGTTGGACTTGAAGACCTCTGAGGTCCCTACCAGCCCTATGATTCTATGTTCTAAATGTTCTAAATGAAATAGAAATACAAAGCAAATCATCCAAAATTATTAAAGTAATGTTATGGATTAAATACAGTGTTGGGATTCAGCTGGTTCGCACCAGTTCAGTAGAACCAGCAGCTAATTTTTTGCTGAATTTGGTGAACTGGTTAGACGTGTTCCGAAAAATATGTGTTTTCCGGATCATGTCTTGTTTTCGTCCAACTTCCTTCCAGGTGGGGAAAAAAAAAACCCTTCCCAAAAGTCCATGAGAGGAGCGATGGAAACCTTTGATCACATCGCTCAGGTGAAAACTGTCTTACTTTACAGCAGGGGCAGAGCCTGCGCATTAGGTGGCAGCCCAGGGCCAAAGTGCTGGCAGAGCAGCAGAGGGTCGTGGAGGCTGCTGAAGCAAGTCTGCAGTACCCATGCCGGCTGTCTCAGTGGGCCTGGGCAACTGCTGGAGAAGGGCAGGCCCGTCTGCCTGGTGCCCAGATGCCCTCAGATTTCTTTCCCTTCCTGATTTCCAGGTTTCTCCATCGTGTTTCCAGCAGGGAAGTCATGTGCAGGGAAATTTGTGGGCCTAAAAAAAAAAAGTTCAATCAATCAATTCCAACTTCTCATGAAAAGAAAAGATATTGTGAAGTTGGAATTGATTGACTGAAGTTTTTTTTTTAGGCCCACAAACTTGTTTCCCTGCACAAGAAATGCAATGGAGAAATGTGACAGACCTAGAAATCAGGTAGACAAAAAAATGCTTGGGGGAAGCAATGGTGGTGGGTGGGGTTCCCTCTTTCTTCTCCCTGCTCCTCCTCCTTCCCTCGTGTTGGCTACTCCATTTCCCTTTTCTCCATTGCACTTCAATAGCAGGCGGGGGGGGAGGAGGGAGATGGGGAGCCATCCAGACAGGTTGGACCATGACTCCCAGCCTTGCCCCATCTGGTAATGGATGATGGGTATTTAGGAGAAGCCCGGGCGCATTGCTTTCCAGACCTTTCGGTCTTAGTGATGGGTGATGGGTGATATGGAGAGTGTGGTCCAGGCAGGGGAAGAGAGGGGGAGCCATCCAGACAGGTTGGACCATGACTCCCAGCGCTGTCCCAGCCTTCCCGCAACTGGTAGGGGATGATGGGTATCTAGGTGGAGGCTGGGTGCATTGCTTTGCAGACAGGGACTGCAGTGCTTTTCTGCCCTGGTGGTGGATGATGGGGATGGTGGTCGGGGGGGGGAGGAGGAAGATGGGGAGCCATCCAGACAGGTTGGAGCATGACTCCCAGCCTTGCCCAATCTGGTAGTGGATGATGGGTATCTAGGAAGAGCCTGGGTGCATTGCTTTCCAGACCTGTCGGTCTTCATAGTGGATGATGGGGATGGTGGTCTAACAGAGGAAGGGTGGGGAGCCCTATGTTCCAGACACATTGGATCACACAACTCCCAGTCTTCTCAAGCTGATAGTGGATGATGGGAATGGAAGCGAGGGGAGGGCTGGGTGCGTTGCTTGCCAGACAGGGACTGGAGAGCACTCCTCCTTCCAGACACATTGGACCACAATTCCCATCGCTTTCCCAGCCTTCTCATGCTACGTAGCAGTGGATGATGGGGTTGTAGGTTGAGTCTGGACGGTGCATTGCCTTCCAGACAGGTGAGAGCATGGCCCCCATTGCTGACCCAGGGACCCGAGAGCCTTTCTTTCCTAGTGACGGGGATGGGGGTCCAGGCAGGGGAAGGCTGGAGAGCCCTGTGTTCCGCCTTCCAGACAGATTGGATCACAATTCCCATTGCTGTCCTAGCCTCGTTGCTCTAGATTGGGAGCTGTGTGTGTCCACGCTGCCTTGCAGACAAGTTTGACCACATGAACCATCACTACCCCAAGGACCAGAGGTCCTTCCTATGCTGTCAGTGGATGATGGGGATGGGGATTCAAACTGAGAGATTGGAGGCCAAGAGTGCTGCCTTCCAGATGGATTGGACTTCAGCTCCCATCAATTGCCCCAGGGAGCAGAGGACCTTCCAGTACTGGCAGTGGATGATGGGGATGGCGGTCCATCTTTGGACAGAGGATCGGGGCCTTGACTTGCCTTCTAGCCAGGTTGGACCACAACTCCCATCACTGCCCATGGAATCAAAGGGCCTTCCCATGGTGGTGGTAGAAGATGAGAATGGAGTCTGAAGGCCACTAGGATTTTCTAGATCTGCTTCTCCACTTTCATATTTTAAGTGACAAGGGCAACAGCAGCCCACACCATCTTCAAAGGATCCGAGCTTCTTTGGGGCCGTGACCCATCTTGACAAACTTGAGTTGTGGTTGCCGCAGCCTTTTTTAATTTCAAACCTGTCGCCTGTTTGTGGGTTTCTGTTTTGTTCTGCATCTTTCACACAGAAGCAAAAGGCAGCCTAGACCCAGCCTAGACTCCTTTGCAGTCACCCAGTGAGGTGGGCTGGCCCCGAGTCACCCCAACAGTTTTCATGGCTGAGTGCAACAGGGTCTCCCTATTCAAAAGTCAACACATTCACTGTCACGTCAGGCTAATGTTCTGTTCTTGGCTAGCCAAGACGCTCTACATACATCAAATGCAAATGCAGTTGGGTGCCTAGATTGCATTTAAAATCTATTAAGGATGAAGTCAAGAGCTTGGAAACTGCAGAGCAATCTTGGGCATTTTTATTTGGGAATGAAACCCACCAGGTTCAAACTTGTTAACTCCTGGTTAAAATATCCTTAAGGTTGCAGCTTTGTCTTTTTAAAAAAAAACACGCATTTGTTTTGCCTATTCTCCCTCAATGAGGCATTCAGGGTGCCTCATAATATTATGTAAAGCAGTCAAAATAGGTGTGCATTGATGTATATCAGTCATTCATTTATTTAAAGCAGTCATTTCTTCTGTTTTCTCTCCCAAGTTCCCATTATTTTCCAAAGGAATCGATATCTGACATTTCATTATGCCATTTATGTACCTGGAATACATTTTATGCCTTGTATTTTAATTGTGCCAAACTCCTTGGGGAAGCATTTTTTTAGGCAATCGTAACCTAAAATAGTCTTGCCTTGGGACGTGTATATTTCAAATTCTCATTTTGATCCTATGCGTATTTTCCCAAAATTTAATGAGACTTTGCTGCCACAAATTAAATATAATGCCTATTATTGGTATTATAGCAGCTATAAAGATCTAAGTTATTATTTCCTCTACCGGATTACTTAAACACCCACATGCCCAAGTTTCTTTGCCTGCTATAGTTTCAGCAAACCACTTTATGCTGTTGCCGTCTATACAATCTAAATATGACATCTAATGCCAGATATTAATTATTAACCATACTGTTCATAGCAAAGGTGAAACTGAGTACAGTCTGTATAAGGGTGCCTGTGTTACATATGCAGAGTAAATGTATGCCAGGTATTATTTAATATATTTCATGTGTGAGTTTTCTGGGGTGTCCAGGAAGATACCAGAAGAACATCTGATCCCTCACTGCATACTAAGCTAAGGGGTGTGTGGGAGCAAAGACCCAGAGCTCAGCTATTCTTAAGTCTATTTTACTGTTTGTTGCTCGTGCTTAAATCGCTGTTTGCCATGGCTGCACTTGATGAAATCAGATAATATCTTCAGTTGGGTTTGGACGAAAACCCAACTGTATTGTATATTGTTTGAATTACAGTAGGAGACTAGGCCAAATATGAGAAACGGCAAATTATTTTTGTAGGGGGCTTTGATGGGTAGCTTGGTGGGTCTTACATAATTTTAAAAATTTGGGTACAGGAAGCTGCGAGAGCAGGGAACAGAGCCTTTTCTAGTTACCAGAGCCAGCGAGGGGGCAAGTGATATATTACACTTTGCATTGTGAAGGCTTTGTGCTTAACGCAGCTGGTGCTGCTCCTTTTCAACTGACATTCAACAAGGCTCTGTTGGGGTCTCCTGTGTTGTGTGGACTAGCCAGTCTGAAGTCAGAATTTAACGCCCATCAATCAAGTGCCTGCCGTCACATGGTGCAGGATCTATCACACCAATATCAATTCAGAGGGGTAGGCAGGAAAGTGTTTTGTTCATAGTGTATGCAGAGCCTACTTTACATTAAGGTCTTTTTAGTTAATTGTTTTCCTATTGAAAAAGACTGCTCAGCTCTTAACTTTTTTTTTTTTTTATAAATCAATGCAAGCTGGCATAAGTGCTCAGATCTTCCACTGGGGAATTGCCTTTTTCCGATCCAGCATAATGAGCTAGCCGGTAATTCATTTTTAAAATTCTAACGTCTTTATACTTAACAGCTGTTTGACTTCTTGTCTAACCCATGGGTAGGTTTGTCTTACTAAAATTTCAAATCAGGTAACAGAAATGTTGAAGAAAATTCAGCATTAATAACAGTTAACTGAAAGAATCGTGATTCTATTATACAAACAATTCTTTGTGTTATAGGTATTGTACTTTATTTCTGGGAAAACTCTGAGATTTAGTTTAAAACCTGAAGTATAGGTATGTGGCAGTCAGCTGCAACTGTTAGCTGATGCTAAGACAGGAATTTAAAAAAAGTTCTGTGTATGCAGATTAGTGAGAATTTAAGACAGCCGTGGTTTATATACTTTTCAGCAGATTATAAGCATGTAGTCAAGTTATTAATGCTTCCGTTCCATGAAAAAGTGTTCAGAATGTTGAACATGTTCAGTATCTTTGCTAGACTCACATCTGAGACTTCACACTAGTGAGCTGGCCGGTGTATGCTAAAAACAGTGTCCAAAGGTTTTTCTTACCCGGATCCCTATCCAGGTTTGCATGTTCATTTCAATGTCAAATGAACATGCTAGTCCAGGCAGACCAAAAGGATGTCACTAAAGGTGGAAAACACTGCTGGTTTGGATACTAAATTTATCCTCTGGTTTTCTCTATAATTTCTTTCTTCAACGCACAGTTCCGTTCTTTTACTGTGGCTAGATTCATCTAACATTGCAAAGCCAAAAGGTTTTTTTCTTCTTCTTAGCATGTTGTGTAAACCCAATCGCTTGTGGTTTAATAATAAGTTGTGGTTAAGCGAATCGTGGCGTAATATGCAGCCTTTGATGATTTTTCCTTTCACTTTGGGCAGTCTTTACAATCTTACCTGACTGATAGCAGAGTTCCCTGGCAAAGTCTTGCCAGGTTCAGCCTTGGGTGGTTATCTTTTCCCACTGCTGAAACTTTAATCTGTATTTTTTTGTTCTGCGTAGTTACTGGCACATTGCCCATTTCAACTTTCATTCTAGATCTCTTGTGGCTTTCTCCCTTTCTTTCTTTCTCTCTCTCTCTCTCTCTCTCTGACTTACTTTCCATTCTTGTGCCTTGGTCATTCAGTATTCGCGTTCACCTTTTTGAACCATCTTCTTCTAGCTTTCTCTGGGACAGATTTTTTTTTTAAAATAAACTTCGGCCAACCACATTCTGATATTCAACCCTAATGACTTTCCTAGAATCCCTTCTACAAAGTTCTGTCTTCTTGTAGTCCTTTTTTTTCTAGCCTGGTTACCATTTCATTCCTTCCTTCGATGTCTGTTTTTTCGAGGTGCAGTGTACTGATTCTGCAGTCATCTTTAATATGTTATTTCTCCTGTCACTTCTGCCTACGCTTCGGGGCTTGTAACTTAGGAAACTGCCTTCTCTGGAATCTCTTGCAGAAAATACCAAACCATAATTCTTCAGAATCCTGGCCTAACATTCACCAACGACAGTGCCAGCGTTCTCTATCTGATTTTTTTCAAGCTCATCTTGGGGATTTTAATTTTTTTTTTCTCTCAAGTGGGTAACGCTGAATCTTTTAGGAGTGAAAAAGCTTAATGTTGCATCGGAACACATATCTCAACTTATCCCTCGACCAACAAGATACAGTGTGAAGCTAGAATGTGAAGGTGGCTGCTACCTGCTTCATTTGAAGAAGGAAACGGCAGGTGTAATTCTGGCTTTTATTTTTTTAAGAATGATAAGTGCTTCTATAGGTTCCTACCTGCAGGAAGAGTGAAGAGGAAGTTTGCAGTCTTGAGAACAATCAGTCGGATCTTCAAAAGTTAATGCTTTTGAGCGTGGCCACTGAAATAATACAGTAGTATCAGGTCTTCTGTCTTTATCTCATCCCTTTCTTTGGCTCTGGATTCAGGAAATCATGATTACAGGTAGTTCTCGACTTAACAGCAGTTCATTTAGTGACTGTTCAAAGCTGCAACGGCGTTGAAAAAAGTGACTTATGGCTGTTTTTCACAGTTACAACCTTTGGTTCATACTTACGACCGTTGCTGTGTCCCAAGGTCATGTGATTCCCCCCTTTGCAACCTTCTCACCAGCCAAGTCAAGGCGGAAGCCAGATTCACTTAACAACCGGGTTACTAACTTAACTACAGCGATTCACTTAACAACTGTGGCAAGAAAGGTCGTAAAATGGAGGCAAAGCTCCCTTAACAAATGTCTCGCTTGACAACAGAAACATTGGGCTCAAGTGTGGTCGTAAGTCGAGGACTGCCTGTACTGCTCGTCCCTTCTATTTGCAAAAGCTGAGATTCCCGAGCTTCTGAATTTTTTTTGAAAGAAATGTGATTGAAGCTGCCCGCTTGTGTCCCTTTTTCCTCTGTTACATTCCAGACACTGTCTGGTCTCTGCTCACTCTAATAATAGTCATTTCTTTGTCTTCTTTCTGCCAAAACCTATATTTGCTCCACCTCTGCTCTCAGTTTATGCTCCGAGTTTGTTTTTGTTTTGTTCTTTTCTCTTTCTAAGAATAAAGTTGATGACGAGCGCTTCTCACAGGCTACCCTATTTCCTAGTTAGGTGAAAAGGATAAAAATACATTCTTTTTAACTTTTGAGTAGCCTGGAAGACAGCAAAACCCCATCTCTCTCAAATAGCCACCATAGCCTTAAAAATTCTGATTTGCCCTGTGGGATCCATTCTTACTGTGATGAAGAATTAAAACATTCCAGTGGGAATTCTTCCAATTCCTAGTGCGGTCTTCCTGAAATAGGCACTCCGCAGATGCATTGACCAACTCTCATGCAGGGCTATTGAAATAATCTTTGGAATATCCTATGAAGACCTTAACGTTTTCAGGTTAATGGGCAAATCATAAATTGCGAAGCAAGAATGACCATTTACCTGGGATCCCGAGAAGGTTGTGATCCTGAACCTTTAAAAGCAGAATCACTCCTGGCCTTGACAAAGGTGCTCTGGCAAACCAATGATTTGCTGCTCAGCGACAAAGAGAAGGAATTTATTTCCTAACCAGTCAGACAGATTGTACTCTGATCTTTGATCTAGGTAATACCTTTGGCCGCCTTTCCAAGGAATTCTGGGAATCGGATCCCTGTACACTGGTTTGGAGAGAGCATCTGTTTGAGAAAGGTTATGAAACATTAATTTCTTTGCTTGGTGGTTATGACCCACCCAAAGTCAACAAGAGTTGGGCACCATGCAAGTTTAATTATTATTATCCTCTTCCCCTTCGTCAGGAATATAAAAATTAATTATTCTTAGGTGTCAGTCTTTTATTTCACATCAGTGTGTGATCCACCTGATTTGCACACACATCATAGACATCTAAAGTTCTTGTTTCCTAATAACTTTCTTTAGCTTTTGATAATGGGTTTCTTATTCCATTAGTTTTCTCTTCCAGATTATTGTATCTGTTTATATTATTTCTATATCTAATTATTTGTATTATCTGTTGCTAGACAGTTCTCTGAAAATCTTCCTTTTAATTGGGTTAACTTCATGGGGAAATATTCTTTATCTCTAAAGAGTAAAAGTGGAGGATAAAACCAGGCTGGGTTTAATCCTTCCTGAATTCCTCCAGGGTTAAATTTTTGTTGTTGTTTTGTTGTTGTTGTTGTTAGTTGTGTGTCCGACCCATTGCGACCCCATGGACAACGTTCCTCCTGGCCTTCTTGTCCTCTACCATCCCCCGGAGACCATTTAAGCTCACGCCAACTGCTTCAGTGATTACATCCAGCCACCTCCTTCTCTGCCGTCCCCTTCTTCTTTTGCCCCCAATCGTTCCCAGCATTCAGCTCTTCTCCAGGGAGTCCTTCCTTCTCATTAGGCGGCCAAAGTATTTGAGTTTCCTCTTCAGGATCTGGCCTTCTAAAGTGCAGTCAGGGTTGATCTCCTCTAGGACTGACCGGTTGGATTGCCTTGCAGTCCAAGGGACTCGCAGGAGTCTTCTCC
>JANHZT010010984.1:27772-38185 GCA_032468215.1 Stegonotus admiraltiensis
ACAAATTAACATTTTATTTACTCATTACTCTTAAACATGGGCTTCTGCTAAAATGTAGCAGAAGTTAAATTATTGGTTTCTAACTGACTCAACAAATATAATGTACTTTTCTGAGAAGATTAGAAGATTTCAGCTGCTGTATGAAAGTATAGACTTGGAAGCAGTCCAAGAATTTTAACATAGACAAGATGTAGTAGTTTTGAGACATGTAATCAGAGTACAGTAACCCTATCTTCTTTTGAAGACATAAAAACATCATTGCTCTTATTATTTTAAGTTTATTGTTTTCTTCATTAAAGACCATATCTAGTTGATAATAATTAACTATCCCCAGTGGATATGGGACTTTAGACAAAAGATTTGCTTCTTTTCAAAGAGTAGGTTTTATTGCTCTAATCTCAGAAGCATTTTTGATGCATGTTTATTTCGTTTTAACAGAGATTTGGGAATTTCAAGGCTTCTATAATATTTTTCACATTCAGTTCATCACAATATATTTTAGTATATGAAGTTCAAATGTTTTATAACAATTCTTATATATATATATAGGATGGGCAGAATATATTATGCTATTATTCACAAAACCACTGAGCTTTATAAAATTCGTATGAAATGCACTGAGTAGTCCTTGACTTATGACCACAATTGAGCCCAAAATTTCTGTTGTTGAGCAATATAGTTATTAAGAGAGTTTTGCCCCATGTTATGACTTTTCTTGCCAAAGCTGTTAAGTGTTAGTAGCACAGTTGTTAAGTGAATATGGCTTTCCTGTTGACTTTGCTTGTCAGAAGGTCACAAAAGGGGATCACATGATCCCAAGACACCGCAACTATATAAATATGAACCAATTGGCAAGAATGAATTTTGATCATGTGAGTAAATTTCATAAGTGTGAAAAATGGTCATAAGTTACTTTTTTCAGTGCCATTGTAACTTGGAATGGTCACTAAACAAGTGATTATAAGTCAAGGACTATTTGTACTTGAGAGGAGGAGAAACTACAGTTTTAAGAAGCACACATTTAAAAAGCACAGATTTCTATAGACCACAATGAAGTTAATGAAGGCTACCTTCTGGCCACAGAATATTAAAGTAGTCATGTGGATAATATTCACAGTATGTCTCCTAGTATAATATGTGCAGTAGTGCTTAAAGTTTGTTAAACGTTTAAACTTGTCGATTTCCAATATAATCTGTCTAAATATGACCAAAATGCAATGTCTTTTCCCACACAAATCTAAAATACTTCTGGTGGGCCCAAAAGATCCAGTCGACAAATGAATTACAAACATTATACTGTTCATTTATTTCCTGAGGAAAATAATCCAAAACTACATATAGTGAAATAAGATTATTTGAAGAATACTGGCTTCTCCTTCCTTTCCATTGATTTATTTCTTAACTGATATAACAGAGGAGAGATCTTGGAGGTCTTCTAGTCCAACCCCCTGCTCAGGCAGAAAACCCTATAGCATTTCAGACAAGTGGTTGTCCAATCTCTTCTTAAAAACCTCCAGTGTTGGGGCATCCACAACTTCTGGAGGCAAGTCATTCTTCCAGAACTTGTGGGTGCCCCACAACTGATATATTCGATGCATTTCATGAACAGTCTTTAGGACTGTTGGAACATATTGACTTAATCAATGCAAAATGTTCAAAGTATGATAGGAGTTATACTGTAAAATAGCTTTAAATATTCTGATAAACATTTAAAGTTTGTGTTGACATTTTATATTGAAGAATATGCACTCTGCCTTGATGGGGCCAATTGGCTCCATAGGTCAGAAGATTAGATGTGTTCTGCTGCTCTTGATGTGTTTCTTTGTGAGTGGGGTTATTGATTCATCATTGGACACTGTGGACGTATGCTGTGGTTTGGTCTTGTAATGTTTGTATGTCACCTAAAATCACTGTTATAAGATGGATAACCATATAAATCATTTAATATACATATAATATGTGCATTCTTCATTTTTGTTTTGTCAAGAGAAGGTGCATATTTATTTATTTATTTATTTATTTATTTATTTATTTATTTATTGGTTTGATTTATATGCTGCCCTTCTCCGGAGACCCAGGGCGGCTTACAATGCATTAAGGAATAGCCTTCATACTTTTGTATATACCTGCTTAGTAGGGCTTTCAGCCCCCCCAAGCGCTGTTCTTTTTTATACAAAGTCAGCTTATTGCCTCCACAATCCGGGTCCTCATTTTACCTACCTCTGAAGGATGGAAGGCTGAGTCAACCTTGAGCCTGGTGAGATTTGAACTTGCTGTAATTGCAGGCAGCTGGTGTTAAATAACAGTGCTTTAGTCTGCCATGCCACCAAGGCTCAAGTTGTATTGCTCTTGAAGGTACAGGAAACTTGTCCTCACTGAAATACATTGTAGTGGTGTGATTGATTTTATGTCAAAATTAAGTACTTCTTCATGCTTAGTACATCTCTATTATAGTATATTGGGATTTTAAATAGTATAATAAAAATGTGCATTCAGCTTTCTCATTCCACCCACATTTAGGAAGATATGACATGATATGGTCAAGTGCTAATGAAAAAGATGTGAAACTAGTTTGGTTGATTCTGCCTGTTTGTTTCTTGCTTGCAGAAATGTACAAAAAGGAATACAAAATAGTAGTGCTTTGGTGCCATTTACATACTTCTCCTTGGAAAATGGGAGTTTTCTTAGATAACTCTGTAATATTTCAGGATGCTATGTAGTGCCCTCTCCTTTCCTGGAAAAAGAACATCAAACTAAAGATTCCTGTGTGCTCCTATGTTCCTTGAAAATGACACTACCAAGACTCATTTTCTATTCTCACCTGAAAATCATGAAGGCTCTTTCCCAGGAACTCCATGATAACAATTTCCCATTCAAAGATGTGTGAAAAAGTATTACTGTGTTGCTGTGGTCTCACCGGAAGTTGGCAAACAGGTCATTTCCGGCCTCCAGAGGGCCTCTGGGGGAAGAAGGCCATTTTCGCCCTCCCCAAGCTCCTAGAAAGGTTCTGGAGGCTGGGGAGAGCAAAAAATGGGCCTTCCAGTCCCACCCAATGGGCCATTTCTGGCCTCCGGAGGACCTCCGGGGAGTGGGGAAGCCCATTTTCATCCTCCCCAAACTCCTAGAAAGACCTATTTCCCTACTTCCAGTGGGCCCAGAAGACCTGAAAATCAGGTGGCTGGCGTGGTCATGCATGCCGGAGCTGTGTTCGTGTGCCCATCGATATGGCTATGCGTGCCACCTGAGGCACACATGCCTTATGTTCAAAATCACGGATATAGTCTGTTTAAGAATTCCACATGATAAGGGCATATTTCACTAGGTTTATCTGGTAGCTGAACTGATGTAATGAATCTTGCCATTTAAAATGTTCATTTGCTTTTGCAAAAATGTATGTGTGGTCATGTTCTATCTTGGGATAAAATTGCTGACATTTTTTTAGAAATGGCAGTTATAAAAATGAACAGAAGTTCCCACCCCTCATTTATATAAAAAGAACAGTAACAGAAGCTTGATTAAGGCTTTAAACAGCTGAAGAACATGACATGTGCTATCTATTGGTATTTCGATATCTCACCCCAAATCATAATGTAACCTGATTCATTTTGAAATCCAGGTTTAGCCTGGCAAAAATGTAATCACTGGGACAGGTTAGCTATATTATCCATTTATTCCTTTTCAAGTCTCTAACTTGAAAAAACTCTAGTGTAAAAAATCTCTAGTGTCATGGATATTAAGTTCATATAGTAAAACTGCACAATCATAGCCTAAACTAGTGCGTCACATACTTCATATACTTAAGTATTTATATATCTATATATTACAAATCTTATAAATTTTTAGTTAGTTAGCGGGTGAGCTCCCAAAGCTCCATTTGTGTAAGTGGCAGGCACAAACGTGTGAGATACCATCTCCCCACTGCTACCACTTCCGGTCCACGGAGCCGGAAAGGTTAGGGACTGCTGCTTTACTGTATGCCTTCACATTTAAAATAGGAACCAACATTTCCAGGACAATATATGTTCTGAAGACACATTGTAGATATCTTAGCATATTCTTTCTACAATACATGAAATATTTTAGAATTCAGTTATGTGTATTTTTTAATTTAATTTCTGAATTAAATTAAATTCAGAATTAATTTGGTTGTAGCAGCTGACAGGAAATAAATGATGGCCTATATTAATGTAATTGCAGAATTAATCAGACCTTGTCAGACCATCAACATTAGGCTCTATTTCTATAAACTAGTTATCAGTTCATTGGAAATATGATAGTTGTGAGTTTTTAAGACCATAGAATTACATATGTGTGCTAGTGAATATTTTTTACTAGCCCTATCCATGAATTGTTATGAACATTTCCTATTGTTTCATATTTTCTTTTCCTATATGATTAAGTGGGGCATGAAGGGTCAGGGGTTAAAGATGCTGAGTTTGTCAGTTGGACAGCTGACACACTGGGTTCGAGACCAAGCTCTGTGCAATGGGGTGAGCTCCCATTACTTGCCCCAACTTTCTGCCCATCTAGCAGTTCAAAAGCATGCAAATGCAGATAGATTAATAGGTAGGTACTACTTCAGCGGGAAGTTAACAGCATTCCATGTGCCTTTGGCATAGAGCCATGCTGGCCACATGACCACATAAAATATCTTTGGACAATCCTGGGTCTCTTGGCCAGGAAACAGAGATGACCACCATGCCCTAGAATCAGGCATGACTGTTGGAAACCTTTCTATTTTGCATTAGTGGTATCATGCCCATGGTACAAAAGGTCAGGATTTCATCATATATCAGAAAAAAACTTAGGGATAGACAAGATAAAATTATTGAGGATATAGTATGCACAATGGTCCCCTCAGGTTTGATGACAGTATGCTGCTGGAGAAGAACTGTGGATCTTTCAGAATTAATGGTATTTATAATGCAGCTAGATTTAAGCTTTATGAATGTTTACTAGCTGAAATTGGTCATGCATTATTAGAAATTCTGAAACAGCAAAGATAGGATTTCAGTGGAAACATGGAATGTAATAAGCATAAATATGGGAAAGCTCAGTGCAATGAAAGATAAATTGAATCAACTACCTCTTAGGCATCAGGGAATTGAAATGGAATAGAATAGGACAGTTCAGGAATAAATTGATTTTTTTTAATGTTTACCACTTACTTTTCATGTTTACTACTTAGAATGTGAAAAATAAAACAGGTATGGTATTACTTACATAGTCAGGAACAGGTACAACTAGACTTCATAACCTTGAATTAGATAATTATGGTCTACGTGCAGATGTAGAAGATGAGAAAATTGACAGTTTTTACAGTCACGTTCAATGTGTAATTGATGGAAACTTGTAGCTGAAGACTAGAAAGCCTACATTAGAAATAATTATGAGTTACCATAATAGTTTATTTATTTTGGATTGGGCAACTGAACAGAAGTAGGAGAGCGATTATCAGTTTTTGCCAATTAAATCATTTCTTTATTGTATTTTTTATTTACAATTTTCAAATAACAAAATGACACAATATACATAGACAGATGACTTTCAGAGAAATTAAATTGATCATAGCAATGTACAAAGAAATCAAAGAGCTCAGTTAATAGGAAAGCTGTAACCTGACTGGGAAACACATTAGGAACTGTTCATGTTCAAGTTTCAAGACAAGCTGATGCTTAAGAATAAAGCCAAACAGTTTCCACAATATGACCTTAAGCACATACCCATTACTTTCAAGATAAACCATCAGGAACCTCTAAAACGTATTGACTGGGAACCAGAGGAACTGTGGAATTATATTAGAAAGTTGTTAAGAATGTATGTGAAAAGAGAGTGGCATAGACCAAGAAATCAAATAAACCAAAATGGATGTCAGTACAAATGGTGGAAACATTTTAACATTATAACAGTACAAATTGTTAAAACTGAAGGCAACGCCAAGAAAAATAAAGATATAAGAAAGGAACGTAATCTCCCAGTTCCATTCATGTTTGCTGTACCATTTAAGGCACTTTGGGCTGAAAGGATTAGCCGGTGACATCACCATTGCTGGGGGATGCCCATGGGGGCTCCTTTCATGTCCCCGTCAAGTAGCTGAAGTAAATGACAGGAGATCACCCTGCCACAGCAGCACTCGAGTCTCGAATGCAGGCTTGCTAACCTCCAACCCAGCCTCTTAACCACATCAGGGACTGCACTCTTAGGAACTTAATTTAAGACAATTGTTAAAAAGGCAAGGAATAGTATTACATAACATCTGGAAAGACACTGAAGATGGAAATAAGAGATCAGAATTGTTCAGGCAATGATTATACATGTGACTTTCTATAGGGAATGAAAGTTTAATTTTGAAGACCTAGGCTAGAAATAGTATTAGCGCTTTTGTATATTAGTATTGGAAACGTCTATTGAGAATACTATGGCTAGTCAAGGAACAAACCTATGAATCATAAAAAAATATTCACTCAAGGCACAGATGAGCAAATGTAGGTATAGTATGTCAAGACCCAGTATCTAAGGAGATACTGGGAGAGATGATGAATAGAAGAGACAAGAGTAGCAGTAAAGTGGATGAACTCAATTACAGCAGTGATGATGGATGCACCTTCGGAATTCTTATAGGATTATACTGGGGCAAATTATCCAGCACAAGGTCTGTGCAGTCAAGTGTTGACACTGACTTTATGGGTACTTATCACTCTAAATACAAGAGTTTGTTGAGATTAAAAGAGATGACTTTGACAGAAATATACAAGATCTGTACTTAGACAAAGGGCACTGAAACTTTTTTTATGTCCTGGGAAACAAGATAAAATTAAGAAGCAGATGAAGCATGTGCCTTCATGTTTCACTGAGGCATAAGAAACAAAGGGTGGAGACAGGTTCAGCACAATCAAATTTGCAAGATTTTGTTATCTGTAGCCAATTTCAATATAGGTAGTTCTAATCTTCTGTGGCATTGATTTTTCTAATCTGGTCCACAGAGTGCATCCGACAGAGTTATTGAGAATGATAAGAGTTGCATTAGCATATCTACCCACCTTTCATTGAAGCTTTGTTTAACTTTATTGCAAAGCTTTAACAAGTTCATGTCCTAAATGTATAGCTTTCTAACATTTTGCTGATGCTATTTCCTTTTTCATGTTGAAAAATAAGTTTTCTGAATCGTCCATATGATCTATGGGAATAAATATTCAATGTTTTCCCTGTTTAATGCAGCAGCCTAAGTAATCCTTTTGGCTGTATCACAATGATATGAATGAGTGACTCTCATAGTAATTAAAGGCAAATTAATTATTATTAATTTGCCCTCAGTTAAGTACAATATAGCTTTGAACATAGTAGCATTCTATGGACATTGTACGAAATGGCACATGAAGTAATTTCCTAAGCAGAGAAAGAGGAAAATATATGCAGAAGGAAATATAGCCCTGAGGTCATTTCACAGATATTTACTACAGGATATTACATTAGAACTGTATAATTTCTGAATTACTTCAGAAAGTAGTTAAATTTAAAACATAAGCAGATTCTATTCTCTCTGTAATTTTATGCTGACTAATGAGCAGATCCATATTTTCAATTTTCAATTTCAATTTAATTCAATTCATATGCCGCCCCTCTCCGAAGACTCAGGGCGGCTCAAAATACATTTAAAATCCTAATAAAAACATTTAAAAATTAAAAACATTACAAACATTAAAACTCATTCATACCATTCATGGCCGGATGTTGCCGGATCACAAGAGCGAGATCAACGGCCCCAGGCCTGCCGGAAAAGCCAGGTCTTCACCGCTTTTCAGAAGGCCAATAGTGTGGGGATGGTCCGGACCTCAGGAGGTAACTGGTTTCCAGAGAGCTGGGGCAGCCACAGAGAAGGCCCTCCCTCACGGGCCCGCCAGCTGGCATTGTTTAGCTGACGGGACCTGGAGGAGACCAACTCTGTCGGATCTTACCAGTCGCTGGGAGCTATGCGGTAGAAGGTGGTCTCATGAGTACTATCATCATTGTCCATAGAATAGATGGAAATTATTTTTACTTCTATTTCATGTTATATTGTTTATTAATCAATCAAAAGTGTGAATAGGAAATGCTACCATCTTGTGTATAATTTTCTTAAGTGAGTAAATCAGAACACAATATTTACTAACATTTTTACCCCATACATGTTTTGTTCAATAAACATTATAAGAGACATTCTTAATGATACCTTTCAACATACTTTTAAAAGAAATGAAAATATGTACATTGGAGTTTTCTTCTTGTTTTAAGGCATAACATACACATAACAAACATCATAATGATGTTTGGCATAAATATAAATAAAAGTTGAGGCCCTTTCCCGCAGCAGAGTTGAGATACATTTTTCCCCAGTCTTGTTTAGATGCTTTTTGTAGAAGTGAAGCTCTCTGAGGTAGTGAAAATTATAAAAATGATCAAGGAAGATGAATCAGAAGCTTGCTGATAATAGGAAACTTAAAAAACTTTTCAATCAGGAAGCTAAACAAGAACAAGAGAGAAAAAGGAAAAATAAGATTTGATGTAATGCAGTTAAGCTCAGGGCCATCTAGTGATTAAAGTACGTATATAAGCACACTATTCAACTGGGCACAGCTGTCCCTGCAGGAAAACAAAAGAGCTGATGGATATGGATAGACTTATGCTACTATATTTACTATATGAACCACAGGTATATAGGGTCTAAAAGATGTGTGATAGTGGCTGCTGTAGAATTTATCAGAGCTCAAGGAAAGCCATACTAAGAATGAAGGGAAAATATAAAAGGAAACCAATGTCCTCCTTGATTCTGCTAAGAAGACATTATTGCTAGAGTATGAGAAGTAGTTGTAATTTCTTTTGAATCTTTTATTTTCTTGACAGAACCGCAACAATAAAACTTAGAGATAATTTCAGTGTAACCTTTATACTGTTTAGAATCTTTGTATCAGGAATATTTGAACTAGGATAGGGATAATTTAAAAGATATTCAAAAAGTTTCAACATTTAACTGAATCCTGGACACAACACTCAAAGTGATTACTGATTCATATAGAAAACAGTAAAACTATTATTTCCATAATTTTATAATACTATATAATTATATATTAAGAATTATAATAATCATATAAGAACCATAGCTAATTCATGTTGCTTCATCCATAACTAATTCATGTTGATTAGTAATTTATTCATAAATTTTAATAACATTAGTTCAGCAGACTTTTGAGTAATTGGGCCAAGTCTTTTAGCTTTAAGTATAGCACATAGAATCTACTTAATTTTTCCAGATGTCAAACTCCATATGAAAGGAATACACCGGAACATATTAAATTATACCTCAAAATTATATAAATATGTGTAAAAATGCCTCCATAAATGGAACATCTAGAGAACCCAATACAGACATATGTTTAAGTGAATCAATCTCATTACATCTCTAAAGACATGATAATTTATGCAAGCCTTTTCAATAGTACTTAGCAATAGCACTTAGACATATATACCACTCCAAAGTGCTTTTCAGCACTCTCTGACCAGTTTACAATGTCAGCATATTGTCCCCAACAAGCTGGGTCCTCGTTTTATCAATCTCAAAAGCCTGGAAGGCTGAGTCAAGCTTGAGCCCATCAGGATTGAACTTCAGATTGTAGGTAGAATTATCCTGAAATACTACATTCTAACTATTGTGCCACCAAGACTCCTAATATAAGCATGATGGGAGTCCACTAAGTCCAATATACTACAGAATGTTGAATAAGATAATCTTAAATTTTGCTGAAGTTTTTGTATTGATCAGGGGTGAAATGCTACTGGACCAGTTCGGGAGAACTGGTAGTGGAAATTGGGGCTGGTTTGCCGAACCGGTAGCAATCGCTGGCTGGCCATGTCCCTGAACCAGTCTGTGGTCCGCAATCCTGCCATGCTTCCCTGCCTTCCACACTGCCTTCCCGGCAGTCCCCCACTTGCCTGCTTGCCTTCTGAGGTCGGCGTCCAGCCCAGCTTAGACACTGGGTGGGCAGGTGGCACTTGGGGGAGACACAGCTGCTGCTCTGGGGCTGAGAAGGGCGGTGGAGGTGGTGGTGGTGTTCTGGGAGGGTGAAGCTGCAGTCATCAGCCTTACCAATGCTCCCTGTCAGAGGATCCCACCACTGGGTGGTTCATCCCCTCCCCCCAATCTTCAACTGCCCTGAGAAGAGAAGGGTGACTGTAGCGGATGGAGACTCACTCCCTATTCCAGAGCAGGAGTGAAGCGCCCCTCTACTTGCCTCTTTTTACAGCCTCTCATCTCTCTCTTTCTCTCATCTTTCTCTTTCTCCTTCTCTCATTTATGTATGTGTGCGTGTGTGCACGTGCACCTGGAGGGGATGCTGTCTCCCCCATTGAGCAGCACAGTAAGTTTAAGTGCAAAAGCAG
>JANHZT010010984.1:45758-57504 GCA_032468215.1 Stegonotus admiraltiensis
GGAGCAAGCGACTCCCCTCCCATCAAAAGTGATGGGGTCACTAGATCAGGAGATGCCGGGATCCACAGCCACTCAGTATTGGAAGGGTTGAGTCTGAGCCTGGTCCTACCCATCCAGACCCGTACTGCCTCCAGGCACTTAGACATCATGGAAAGGGCATCCCTGGGTTGATCTGGGGTGGAGATGTACAGTTGGGTATCATCAGCGTACTGATGATACCTCACCCCGAAACTGCAAATGATCTCTCCCAGAGAGATCATTTTACTCTTAATAATATACACACTTTAACATAAATAGTCTCTATTTTAAGAAATCATTCAAATGTACATATTGTTAATAATAATCAAGAGTAAATTTATTTCTCCTAAACTTTAGAGGTAAATATCACAGAAGAAAAGCTGATAGCTATTGGAAAAACCAACAGTGCAAGGAAAGGAAAAATAAATGACACAAATGAAGAGAAGTAAAAACTCAAATAATAGAATGGAAAATGAAGTGCATTAAGAGAATAAAAAATGCTCAGTTGTGGTGTAAAGTTGCTGACAATACCTTAGCTTAAGCTGTTTATTTTATGAATAATATGCATAAAATAATATGAACATGTTATTCAGAGGTGAATTAACTGAATAAAACAATAGATGAGTCATCTATGAGTAGTCCTCCAATAATTCACATTTGTGTCTCTGCTTATTCTTTGAAATTTTGATTATGTGCCAACAAGCTGTTGACTCTTAGTGACTACAGAGAAAAGGTTTTCTTCACAACAATCTATTTCTACCCTGTTCTTTCAGGTCTTCCAACGGTGTACCAATTACCACTGTAACTGACTCTATCCACCTTGTTTGTGGTAATCCTTTTCCTTTTTTCCTTCTACCGTTCCCAGTTTTAGAACCTTCTCCAGAGAGTTCTCAGGAGCAAACTGAAGGAATTAATTTAACTTTTCAATTGATTCAATTTCTTCTCATGCCAAAACCCCCACATGTCTATTTCTGTGTAGTTAATACAAATCAGGCTTGTCTTGAGGGATTCTTTCCTCATCAATTTTAAGTGAGATACTAACTGAAAATGTGTGTAGTTATGCACATATTTATGTTTTCAGTACATTTTCAAGATGTTAATTTTATAGTTAATAGAAGTTCATTTTGATCAGAATTTTTTCTCTAATGCTTTTAAGCTACATAAATAATCACCTTGTCATTGTGCACAACATTATTGCATTTTTATATCTTTAATCACTTTAATAGACGAGAAAGAAATAATTGATTGGAACATCTATGGAAATTGTCAGTCATTCAGGTCATGGTTATCTCAAAGGTCCTTTTTCAAAAAGCAATTGGACTTTGTTTAGTCTTTGCCTCTTTGGGTGTTCCCCCAGAAAGTTTTTTTAAAGAAAAGAAATGGTAGCAAAACCAGAGTGGTAGGCTTATAGTCAAATAATATATTTTAATTTTGTGATCCTATCTTCAAGTCTAAGGAGGAGTTAGAATTAGAAGGATGTGTCTGCCACTGGTTTACATATTTACAATTGAAAGAAAGATTTAAATAAGACAAAAAGAGTTATGGGTCTGACTTTGTGAAAAATGAATTGGAAATCCTACTGCATGGTAATGATGAATATATTGCTAGGATCTTGAATAATTGCTAAGATCTATAAATTGTTATTGAATTTGAATTTGGAAAATGAATATGTAAAACATTGCATGATTCAGTGGGCATAGAACTTTGGATATAATATAATGCTTGAACAATGGGAAAATACATGGATGAAAGGTTAAAAATTTACACTAAATTATAATTTAAAAGAAAACTTCTATAAGATGATGTATCATTGGTATTTAAACCCATGAAAGTTTTGTCAAGATTGTATAAAAGTATTTCAAATGAATGTTGGAAATACAAATGTAAAGAATTTTATCGTTTATGGTGGACATGTGACAAAGCAAAGAAATATTGGAGATTCTCAAAGTGAATATAAACATAAAACCAGCAATTGGGGGGGAGGGTGTTTAATGGAAAAAGTCTTGGGGAAAAGTGGAACTTTGACCTTATATATGTTGATGGCAAGCAAGAGTACTTATGCACAAAAATAGAAAGACATTGATTCCCACAATGGACAAATGGTTGCAGAAGCTGATGAAGTTAGCAGAGACGACTAACTGCTTCAATTAAAGAAAAAAGCATAATTAGTTTTATTTCTACTTGGAAACCGCTTCTGGACTTTGTGCTTGAGGTAGAAAAAAAAATGAAACTGATTTTGGTTTGTTATAGAAATGGCTAGTTTATAATATTATGTAAAAGTAAAAAGTTGAGGCTTGAAGGTTATTATCTTAGTCTACTGCACCAAAGGTCAGAAGTCAATCAATCAATCAATCAATCAATATCAATTTATTATCTTAATTTATTAGTCTTAGACCAAAACAAACAAAAGCACTCAGTATATATATACTTAAAAATTCTAGTATAAAATAATAAATAACAACTAAAATCTATAATAAAATCCAGTGTCAATTATACATGGTCTGACTATACGATAGTTGCAAACTAAACTGTGTGGCCTGTTGTGGGTTCAACGCTAAAAGGGAAATGACTAAGCAGTGCAAGGGTTAGCCACAATTATTATATACATTGCTATGGTGAAGAAGACTCATATTTGCAATGAATCCCCAGTGCTGCTGTGCATAATCTGGCCACTTGTGCTGTAGTTATGGACTGTTCTTAAGCAGCCACTGAAGATAGGTTGGAGGGCCAGGATACCTAGCAGTCATTGGCAGAATATGTTTTTTCCTAATCTCTGTATAAAAGGAACATCTAAGGAGCAGGTGACCTACAGTCTCCACCTCTCCTGAGCTGCAGGGACAGAGTCTTTCCGTGAATGGTATTCTTTTATACTTGCCGTACAGAATGGCTGATGGAAGCACATGGCACCATGCAAGTGCAAATGGTCAGAAGTCAAAAGTCAACACCTTTTCTTTCTTTTCCTTATTTTTCTTACACTTTTCCCTTCCCTTTTCTCTCCCCTCTCTTTCCTACTATTTTCTTTTGCATTTTTGTATTTCATATTCTAAATTAATAAAAAAAAAAGGGTGGGAAAGCACCTTTAGGACAATTGATTGGAACTATTTACTAAATTATGCTATGCTATAACTAAATTCAATTATATTTAAATTGAAATACTGCATTTCATATTCAGAAGGCGCATACTATCTACTTTGTCCACTGGCAGTAAACTAATACAACATGCTGACTGCTGTAGCTTATTTCTTTTAACAATCTAAAAATATTAGCACTGAAATGGCAGCTGTGGTAAATTTCAGTTGAAATATTTCAAATGTTGAGAAGGTAGCTATGCTCTGATTTAAACAAAACTTTGGTTACAGAACAGGTGTCAAACTCACGCCATCACATTGCTGTCACGTGATGTATCATGACATTTTCCCCCTTAATGGAGCTGGGGTGGGCATGGCCTGCATGTAACGCATCCAACCCATGGGCTGCCAGTTTGTGTCGACCCTGAAATTGGCTTATGTGTAGCTATTTTATTTTGTAGCCTTTTTCTATTCTTTTCTTAGGTTTTAGGTTTGCTAGTAAAGAATTTTAGTATTACTTCAGGCTTGCCACTCTCTAACTGTTGAAAGGGGGGTTAAAGAGATAAAGGGGGAATGTTATGTCTAGGTGGCATTCCTTACTGTGGAAACAGATGCCCGCACTGGAGGAAGGTGGAGTTTGGAGTCACCGGACTGATGGCTTGAGAAATGATTGGAGATTGTGACTCGGTGGGATGTTTCAATCTTTTGCTTTTTATTGCGTGTAATTCCGGATTCGGTTCAGAGTTGGAATTACACCAAGTCCTTGCCAATTTGATACATTCCTAATAAAAAGACTTTAATGAAAAATGGATGCCTTAGAAGTTATTTTTGGGGACTTATTACTTGGAAGCTTGACATTCTGGGTTACAGCCTTTCTCCCTCTTTAATACAGCTTCCAGCTGGAAATCAAGTTTTTATATCCACTTGAAATGATTTCTCATTATGTTCTAGACCTAGCAATGCTATTCTTCTGTATTGTTAGTGATAATGCTAAGATGTTCATGCTTATATTCCTGAAGTGATGCTGGGAAATATTGGGAATCCTTTGATCTTTGTCATAAATACAACTGGTTAATCTCATTTAGAGAAGAACAGTGCATGTGTGGTAGGATTATAAAACAATGATAGGATATTCTAGACTGGCAGTGTGAGAAACAATTTTAGAAAGTATTTGTGTGTCTCTGCATTAACTTCCACTTACCATTAAAAAGAAATTTGTAGAATTTCTAAAATCAGAAGTATATCACGACTGAAGTCAGTAGTTAAATTTGTTTGGATTAATTAGGATGGAGTAACAGAAGGGAAGAATCTTATTTATCTACTTAGAAAAATGTGTATGCCACCTATTTCAAGGATACAAATGCTTATAATAATAAAAATATAGAAACATTAAGAAGAAAGAAATCACTTCAACATGCAACATTGAACCTTCTGAAAACACTAAGGACATTACATATAAGGAAGATCTTGACAAGACATTTTATTGGGCATGGGTATATCACATTTCCCTTCCAGCTTCAGATTCCTAAGCAATACAATATGACGGTTTATTGCAGAAAACTAGGAGATCATATACAAAAGTTCTGAATACAGAAGTATTCCTATTTCATATAAAGCCACTCATTGTTTAGTGACTACTTGTAAATACAATGGTTAAAAAAATAAAATAAAAATCATTTTCCAACCAGTGCCTGTGTTTATGGCCCAATAACGTGTCTGACAAAGCATGCTGAAATTAGAGGAAAAATGGGGAAACTGCTTAAGAGAACTTTATCGAAATCAAACGGCAGCAACCAAGGATCTTCACAATTTCTTTTTTCTCATTATTTTCTCATTTTCTCATTCTTCTTCACAATGTATTTATCTTTCACCCTCTCACTCTTGTTAGTTTAATGACCATTTTCTTCTGATCTAAGGATTGGATTGTGGCCACTAAATGAGGAAACAGTGAACATCACCTTCAGATTATTTTCCTTCTGCGTTTTGTATTAATGGCTTTTTTATTTCTTTGTGTGTGTGTGTGACCTTGAAGTTCTTTGCAATGTTTCTCTTGTTTCTAGACTGATTTCTATGGAATGAGAATTTGGGATTTTGCTTTAACCTATAGAAGTTTTAATGAAAAAAATTTCTTATGAAATAAATAAAGACAAAGCTCTAGATATAAAAATGCATATATTGGAAAGAAGAAAACACACGAAGTTTAAATAAAACCATTGCAGCGAATCACAATAAAATAATTACTTATCTTTTTGAATAAGCTGCTGACATTCAGCATATGTTCATTTCAGAGAAGATGGTTGGAGAGAGATTTAGTAGTAGCTATCTTTGGCTGTACTATAAACAGACGCACATCTAAAAATGGTAGAAGTAGGTTGAGCATTTAGCATCTCCTTTGATGACATATTCAAGACACGATTAGTACTTAGATGAGCGATCACTAAAAAATCCAGAGCTTTAGGCTAAACTAGGAGTATGGAAAAAATACAGAGAAAAAAGAATGGAAAACCACTTTTGCAATTTTGCCAATAGTAGTGGGTGTGTGCACGTGCACGTGCATGCATATCAGTAGTGAAATCCTACTGGTTTGCACTGAACCGGTAGTGATAAAAGTTTAAAATCTACCAGTTGGTCTGAACCGGTATTTCCAACGATCAGCTGTGCCGCACGATTTAAAATTGCTAGAAAGCAGGAAATCCTGTTTTGTACTGAATCTAAATTGTGTGGCACAGCTGTTCCCCTCCTCACTGTTCTACTTACCTTCCCAAGCCTCTTTTTTCCACACACAGCACATGTTTGGTGCGTACTGTGCATGCACGCACACAGCGTGCATTTGGTGCGCACGCAGCACATGTTTGGTGCACACTGCGTATGCTCAGGCAGCAAACCAGTGGCAAACCAGGGAAGATTTCACCACTGATGCATATATTGATATATACACAAGTACTTATATAGTCACTGGCAGGCAAGTTTAACTTGCATATATCCAAATATGTCTACTCTTAGTTTATAAGAGAAATGTGATATTTACTCTGCCTATCTGGAAACAAAATCTGTACTCAACCATGAATTCACTTAGTGACTTATTCTTTTATTCTTAGATCACTTCTGTAAAAGAAGGTGATTAATGGTGTACCTTAGAGAGGTATTGCAAAATAAATGAGAGAAGGTTAGGAATGTATGGGGAAACTACATATATTTAATTTTTATTGAAGTCAATGAGACATAGACATAAAAATTAACTATGCATTTAAGCTGAATTGATTTCATTTTGCAGGGGGAATTAAGTAAGCAGAGGGGCTGAAGGTTGTATTTAAATACTGTCAAAGGCAGAATACTCAAGTTTCAACTTGAGTATAGAAGATATAGGAGCTGCCTTTTGATATAAGATGTATATACTGAATATACATACATTTTTTTTAAAAAAGTACATTTGATTTTTATTTAAAACAAAGATATGAAGGTGGACTGAACCTGGGCTGCTGGTTTTCCAGCCGACAAGCCTAGCATCGTAACTGCTGAGTCAACATGCCACTCTAAAGAAGTGGGTTTTTTTCAGTCATAGAATAGTAAAATCAACATAACTGGTAAATTGGTTAAATGAAATCACACTAAATTTAACATTCAGAATATTTTGCATCTTGGTCTTTCTGGTAATTTGGCTTTTCTTTTAAAAATAATGGGCAATAATATCTGTTTAACAGAAAGTTAATTTTTGATGATGTATTAATTGTATATTCTGTAATTAAATTGTTCTGTGCTTCATATTAAAATATTTAATGCAGATTTCTTTCCATAAAGTTGTTTACTCTTAAATAAGAATAAACTTTATCCAAAGACATTGGATTGTCTTTGTACATTGCTGAACATTGTGTTTCTGATTATTCATATTCTGTCTGATACAAATACTGCTTCTCCCACTCTCTTTGTTGTAAAATTATATAACATAGTATTTTTTTTCCTGGATATGTGGTGTACTTTCAGAATGACTCCTGCAGCCTTTAAGTTAGTGATTTTTGCACACTAATGTTACTGCCAAGTATCACAATTTAGTTCATAACTTCCAGTAGGTCACTCTTTTTGTCTGAAATATGCATGGTTTAGCAGCATGATACATTTCAATTGTTTTTCTCAGTCTGTGGTCTGTAACTATACAACTGTCAGTTTGCTGTTTTATATATCTAGAAAATGTACTGTATCTCTTCAGTCTTAGACTTTATAAAGAAAATAGGTTGCAAATCTATCTTAATGTTAGTCCTGCTTCTACCCACCCACAGCTTGGAAATAATAAAATAATCCATGCTTTTTCAAAATAAAAACCTTCAATTCACAATAACTTTGACAATATCACAATAACTCAGCTTAAAGCTGAGTGTTCCAGCTTTACAACACTGGAGTTCAGTTTATCTTATATTTCTTGTGCTAAAACTGACTCTTCTGGACTAGAATTGATTGGTTTTGCATAATTGCCCTCATCTATTCTTTACAGATAGGCTTTGAAGGTCAAAACAAACACCTTGAATTGGACCCAGAAGCAAACTGGCAACTGATGCAGTTTGCAGAGCAGGGATGTAACATGCTGGTGCAGAAACACACGTAACTGACAATATTATTATTAATAATTATTATCAATATTGTTAATGGTATCAAACACTACCAGGAGGCCAAGTAGAGCAAAGAGGGATACACAACCCGCATCCCATCCTCATCCAAGGTCATCAAACAGAACAATTAATGCCATTTCTATTCCCTACCCAGACTTGAATCCCAACCGAGCAGGATACAAATAGTCTGCTTCTTCCAAAGTCCTTGGAAGCTGCTACCTAACCACTTTCCCAGAAAGAGGATGTTAGATACTGGACAGAAATTTTCTAGTATGGTGGGGCCCAGCAATGAATTGTTAAGAAGAGTTGAACCAAAGTCTTTAATAGATTAAAAGAAACCCAAACCTCTTCACCCACACAATTAACCACCACTGGTACCCATTCAGGTGACCCTCTTCCAAAAGCTGCTTTAACAAGCCAGGAGGGCATAGATCTAAAGAGCAGATGGCCAAACTCATACTGTAGTTCTAAAGAGGTGTTCAATTTCTCAAGTCCAAGAAATTCAATCCCTTTCCAGATAACCAAACACCTCCTTTGGAGCTGCAACAAGACTAGTGTTTAACTGTGAGTGTTTGAACTTCTAGTGTTTACAACTGTGAGTGTAAAACAAAACAAATGAATATGTTATAGATTATTCTAGAACTTCTCAAGCATATGAAAATTTCAGCATTGGCTATTCAATGTTTTGCATTGTTTTGCATTTTGCAGGCAGCCTATGCAATGTTTTTATCTTATTTGCTGGATGTCTGCTTACAACAAATTCTGTTTACAACTTTTTTAGATGGTGAATCCTCATTACTTTCCTGTGTGCTATATCTTCCATATTGTTCTTAGAGCTAAAAGCTATTGTTTTCTGTTCTTGCACACAGTAAGCCTAGCCAGTAATTTGTAGTTCCATTGTACTGAAGTTCCAAGGGTTCCCTTAAGGTTTGACTATCACGATGAATGCAGACTGCAGAATGCGATAAAATGATATTTGTAAGTTGTTTCATTCAACTGAACTGTGTAGAGTTGTTTTTATTTTACTTTCTCCCATGCTGCTTTTGCTCTTGGGCACCATGGAGTGAAAATAATATATTCTCAGCAACATTTTTCCACCTGACAGGCAGATTCCCCAGGGTGGTCCCAGGCACAAAAGGAGGTGAATTCCACAGTAAACAGCATAGGTTGTGAAAGAAGTTCCCACAACTTTCAGCTACTGTTCCTAACAGGAATATCCTACTTTAATTTATTGGTTGATACATTATATTATTTTGTATTCTGACTTCTTTTTATAGGCCAGTGGGAAATAGCTGCAAGACTTTTAAGGCTTTCCAGCTTTCAATATATATTTTTAAATGCTGCCTTTATTATTTTTATAAATAATTCAAGGTGGCAATTATAAATAATACTTCTTCTTGCTATTTTCCCTGATAACAACAACCTTGTGAGATGACTTGGGCTGAGAAAAACTGGCCCAAAGACACCCAGCCAGCTTTCATGCTAAGGCATGAAATTTTGAGTGGCTTTCATTTCTATATTTCATTTCTGGAATATCTTAATGCAGATAAATTCCCCATTATCTTTCCTAAGAATATATAACATTACATTTAAATCATTTACTATGGTCTTATTGATTTTAACCAGTAAATAAGGGTGTGAAAAAATAAATATTTATTATGTTTTTTTGTGGGAATTGAAACAGCAAAATCTTTGGACTTTGTCATAACTAGTGGTTGTAAGGCTGATGATGGTCATGATCATGACAATAATTACTATTTTGTTCTTGTGTCAGTGTCTTCTTTATTATATCCAAAGACTCAAAAATGGAATTCATTCAAAAAAATAGATATTTGTTCTTGAAATGTTCAAGTGCTTTTGTAAAGGCAAGCAGCAGTTCTTTGAGCATGATAATCTAGTCCATGGGTGTCAAACTCATGGTGTCATATTGCCATCCTCTGATATATCACAGAGCTGGGATGGGCGTGGCCTGTGCATGATGCATCCAACCCTCAGGCTGCCAGTTTGACACCCCTAATCTAGTTATTCTAACCTATGCAAGTGGAAGCCATTTTTTCCATCCACAGTGGTGTGCCATTGCTGTTCTTCAATCACTAAGTCATGTCCAACTCTTTGCGACTCCATGGACCACAGCATGTCAGGTTCCCTGTTCTCCACTGTCTTCCTGAGTCTGTCCAAACTCATGACCACTGCATCAATGACACTATCTAACCATTTCATCCTCTGCCGTCCCCTTTTCCTTTTGCCTTCAATCATTCACAACATCAGGGTCTTTTCCAATGAGTCCTCTCTTCTCATTTGAGAACCATAGTATTGAACTTCAGCTTCAGTATCTGTTCTTCCAAAGAACAGCCAGGGTTGATTTCCTCTATGATTGAGGTGGGCCATTGACTTGTATCTAAAATTATGTCACTTGATATGTTTTTGAAGAAATAAATAATTGTTCTTATTCAATGAGGGCAATTGCGCTCAAATATACTTAGCTATTAAAGTGAAATTAATTTGCAGGTTATTTGGTCTGGTATTTTAATTGGTGGAAGTCATGTACATGGAATAATGGCAGAACTCAATCAGAACTATCTGCTGCTGTGCATCTTCACTAAGCGAAGTTCCAGATTCCACTAAGTTAAATGTTGCATCAAAATATCTTTTATCTTATGCCTTATGGGTCAGCATCAGAACATGACTTTGACTGAGTATATCTAATTTAATGAAAAGAAGGACTAGAGGTGACATGATAGCAGTGTTCCAATATCTAAAGGGCTGCCACAAAGAAGAGGAGGTCTATGTATTCTTGTTCCGCCTGATGGTTTGGTATGTTGGTTGATAATTTATGCTATCACCACTTACCTTATAGGGAGATACTCACTTTACTTCTCCCTGTAACTTGTATATATGGGAAAGATAAAGTTCATGCAACCTGTCTTGTTTTCTTCATTAGTTTAAAAGGGAAAAGAAGAAAAAAAAATCCATTAAATATCAAAGTGCTTTGTGGATTAGGTCATGTAGTTAGAGAAATCAGCGCTTTCCCCTCTATTCTGTTTGGTGATAGATCAATCTCAGAAGAGATAAATAAGATCAAACTTTACTTTTAAAAGAGAAATGTGATTTTTTAATTTTATTTTTGCTTTAAATAGCCATACAAAAAACTTTTTTTGTATAAATATAATGCTTTTCAAATCACAGCCTCTCCTGAAAGCCTCTCCTATAGCAAAATATAGATAAAATATACAACTTTGGATAAACCAAAAGATGCTGCTGCTAACATAGAGATAATTTACTGTAAAGATATTCCAGGTTGCAAAAAGTATACAATTACCAAGCTTGCACAGATGAATAAATATCAGGGAGATTAAAGGTTAAACAGAAATGCAGAGAAAGATAAAAATTCCAATTCTAACATATTGACTTATTTACACACCTGTTAAATATAAAGGGATTCTTTCATCAAAAGCCACTGCTTGCTTCTAAGGATTTTTGCCCAGTTATTTGCAGATTTGAGTCTTTAATCAAGGATTTAATAAGATATCTTACTATTTCTTTTCAAGTCAAAATAACCATCTTATGCACTTTTATAAAAAGTACAAAACTTTTTATAAGCGATTAGAAAGAGAGAAATATAGGTAATTTTCTTACATATGTAATCAGAAGCTATATGTCAGACCTGGAAGCCATCTTTCTACCTTTGTGGCTTCAGGCCTGCCACAAATTCTACTGTGGGAAATTGGGAGGGGGAGATTGTATAGAGTGAAGAAGATATGTAGTCAAAATAAAATTCTTTATTCAAGGCCATTGTGCCCTGCAGCTGTGTTGAGAAGAATAGGAAGGCATCTTCTATTCCTGACAGTACCTGATTGGATGTGTGGTAGACATGTGGGTGAGGGGCAAGGTCTTGAACGTTTTTTAAAAAAAAATTATTTATATGCCGCTTTGAGTCTCCGGAGAAGGGCGGCATATAAATAATTTTTTTTTATTACAATGTGTTAAGCAATAGCCTTCATACTTCTGTATATTTATACAAAGTCAGCTTATTGCCCCCCACAAACTGGGTCCTCATTT
>JANHZT010010984.1:90441-102442 GCA_032468215.1 Stegonotus admiraltiensis
CCCCGCCAGCAGCGCTGGGAGGTGAAGTCCCACCAACTTCAAGCTACCAAGGTTGAGAAACACTGCTGTAGTGGTTGGTCCTTGTAGTCTCAGTGTATCAATCTATCATTCTGACACAATTAGCCCATTGCTGCTGCAGGAAAGTTGGGGCACAATTGGAATTGTTGAAACAACAATTCAATGCAATTGAGCAAAGAAATATACCTCAAATGCCTGGATCTATTAGCAGTACTATTCTAAATATACAAAGTCTATACAATTTTAAGGATAGTAAATAAGAACTGTAGCAACTGTCATTGAAAGTTTAGATAAAGTAAAATAAAAGCTTCCTGTCAATTAAAGCTTTCTGATTATTTCTGGACATATTCATGTAGCCCTCTCAAGAATACGATCATAGTTTGCCAAAAAAATTTTCCTGATTTTTAAAAATGCCCATCTAGCTCTTACGTGTCAAGCTCTCTGTGTCATGTTGCCTCATGTGATATTTCGTGACCTTTTTCCCCTTTGTGGAGCTGGGTGGGCGTGGCCTGCATGTGATGCATCTGGCCCACATGCCTATAGTCATAGAATTTCCTTATAATTCTTCCCAACCCTGTTTGGCTCTTTGGTTTTAATCACAGTCAGTTAAGATTGCTGTTTTCTCTAAATACATAATCATAATTAACTGATCAGCTGCAGTATAATCAAACACCTGCCATCAGCACTGAAAGTGATCACCAATGGTGTTAATAAAACCAATAAAACCAACAACCATGGTGCTTAAGATTGTCACTACTGCTGTTTTACACTCATTACTAGTGTCATGGCTAAAGCAATGTATACAGAAGCTTGGTGATCATTTTTCAGTTGTTTCTGATTTTCATAAATGAGCGGTGAGTAGGTTCAGAATAGTAATAAAGCCAATACAATGGGCTGACACTAGCCCAAATAATAATAATAATAATAATAATAATAATAATAATAATGCCTTAAAAATAGATGTGTTCTCACTAGAGATTTGGAACAGAATCTCTGTGTCCTGCTCAGCAAAAGAGTCACTTAAAATTCTAACTTTTCCATTGTAGTAGCACTGGCATCCAGGCCAAGCTTCAGTAATTTGAAAATATATCCAAAGAGTAATCCCGTTAGTATCTAGAATTAGGGCTGAAACTTGAAAGTTGAGTTGGTAGGTTGCAACAGAGCCTTATGATGTTTTAATTCAGCCCATGGGATCAGATTGATATTTATATTCAAAATACAGGTAATAAATTGTTTTATCATGTAAATTTATCCTTTTCAAAAGAAAGAATAATTAGGCATGTTTTATGTTTTGTATATAGCATGCAATAACAGCCAAGGGTTTATTTTTAGCATTTGTCTTTGGGACTGATTAAGTATCAAACTTGACCTATTTAATGATCCATTGAGATCAATGCAAAGGTAATATAAAAGTATCTCACATATCTAGGTCACATTCCTTTCCAATGTTCCCAGGTGATTAAAAAGATTTTTTTATAGAGAGCAAGAATTGTATCATCTTGAACAGAAATACAAATATGGCATATTTCTTTTCCATATTCCGATTTGTGAATTAATGTGTAAGGTTTTTCTGGATAGCATTTGCTGATGATATACAATATAAGAATACATATACTTATATTACATGTACGTCTTAAGGCTACAAAAGTCAAAAATGCTTGTCCTTGAGAGCGAGATCTTTTTTTTTTTTAAGTGAACTTTCAACTTTTATTGTAAATGTTGGCAGAGTTAATATAGTTTGGGGCTAGTTTTTAGTAGTTTGTCCTTCCTAATCTCAGCTGTTACAACTTTCTTGACTCGCTGGTATGCAGATTGATAATGTTTGATTCAATCTTCTCATTGGGTACAGAATTTTAAACAGGTTTATATAAAAAGTTGTATATAAAAATTACACAATTTCAATTAACAATCTGACTTTAATTTTTTAATAAGTAAATAAAGGCAAATATATTAAAAGGAAATTTGTGGAAGAAACATTTTCATGAATTTTCTCATATCAAAATATCTGTGTTGATTTAGGACTGTCATAATAAATCTTGCTTCTTTGCATATTGTCCCAAATCACAGAGGATAACACAATCTATGAATCATGACAGAAAGCACATCTAAAAGCCTTCATAGCCATTGAACTGTGCAGTGTTTGTTGTTGTCTGATCAGTCTTGGAAAAATGTCTGATCTGACTCAGATCAAGCTTAGGCAGCTTTTTTTTAAAATAAACATTTGCTTCTACCAACCTACATGAATATATATGGAGCAGATAATAACATCTATGCACTCACATAAACTATGAAATAGCTTTGCAAAAAATATAGAGAAATGCTCTCATTTTCTAAATGTTGGTACCCTTAGGACAGAGAATTGTCATTAGATTGGTTGGAGTATCTGCAGGAATTCACTTTTTTTTTTCTTTATTCTCGGAAACAGTGCCATTCTCTGGAGTGTTCTTTGACAGTTTCAACCCTTTCTTATCCAGAACAGGTCTTATAGCCCCACCTTTGTCAATTCTTCTAACGACAAGTGCCAGAAATATGAGCAGGTTTTCCTATCATGTTGAGGTGGGAAATCTTGTAGTATAAATGATGAAAGAAGTCTTTAACAAGATTTTAAAAATTAAAAAAGAACCTTCCCCACAAAATTCCACATGAAATTTGATCCTGTTGCACTTGAAATATAGGCAGGTCTCTTGAAGTATTAAGCTTATCTTTTGTCCAAGGTCTGCAAAGATCTTAATGTTCTACACTGCACTGAGCTTAAATAGAGTTAGGTTTGCAGGTTGCAAATAAAACTATAACATGTTGAAATTTATGACAAATCATAGGATCTATTTTATTCTGGGAAATTCTGAACCACTGTCACATCACTTCTTCACATGGCACACTGAACCATATTAACTTATACATTAGGAATGTATATTTTTTTCTTAGAGGAAAGAAGGGAGAGAAATACTAATAAACAGAAATGTGTATTACATTAATGTGTTTGGCAATGTATTATGACATAAATTTAAAAACTAGGAATTTTAAAAAATATAGAAATGGATGACTTTATCCTTGTATCCTTTCATTATACATAAATATATGAACAAATCCATAGCATTGGAAAAATCTAGCTAAACATATCTTTAGATCAAGCACATTGAGTGATATCATTCATTTTATAGCAGTGACTCTTATTGCAAATCATTATGTTTGACCCATTGTGACAAGTGTTTCTGAGTCTACTTCATCCATGTCTGCATTAGAATTTTTGTGGGTAGGGGAGGACAATCAGAATCATCAAACTGTTAAAAATGTTTACATCCCTCAGAATATTACAGAACCAAAAGAGTTATTAATATAAAATGACTTTGGTAAATTTATAGCTAGTCTATTTGCATGCTTTAATAAGAACAGTGTAGCTTAAATTTTTGCAATGAGGAAGATAACAAGTCTTGGTCAAAAGAATGGAGCCAAGGACTGAATTAGTAATACATGAATATGCATAGTTATACATAAGTAAAGTTCACTTGAAGTTCACTGAAATATAAATGCATTCATGAGATTCTTTAGAGTATGTATGTGTTTGCCATTTCATAAGCAAGGACACGAAGTGGTCCTGCTCCTGTATTTGTAGAGCATTCCACATGTGGATATAATCTTAGAGGAATCAGGATTTTCTTTCCTGAAATACACTAAGGGTTCCTGGCCAAGGAAAATTTAATCAACAAGCATTAACTTTCCTCATATATACCTTCAATGCACAAGGAAGTTTTTTAAAACCTATCTATGCAGCTAGTTTGCAGCAAGGTATGTAGACTCACAGGATAAGACAGATGCCTGATGGGGAAAAATAAGATCTGAGCTAGAATCTAAAGAATAGGAAAGCAATGTAAAGCCACATTCAAGCATCATCTAAACTTAAGTTTAATTCCCTGCAGCTATCATCCGGATGATTGAAGGTTTTCCTGTAATATTTCAGCATTCAATACAAATGTCTGCAAGAGAAAAGCTAGCCCAGCTTATCTCCTGCATGCATTCAGATAAATGATTGCTTGGAAAATGGAAGTTATTATAGAAATGTAGTAATTTCAAACACCTGAACAAATTGAAAATGTACAGTATATATGATTTCAGGGTGTACTCCCTTTGAGTAGAATGGAACTAAAACAAATTTCTTTATTATAAAATCTTATCTTGGTAGCTTTTGAACAGCTTCCCAACAATTTTGACTTATTGTATATGCAGCTGAGAACAAAGAAATCTGCAATTGCATTTCATTTTTTTAATGACATATTTTTAAATTTCACTTCTGACTAGGTATTTGTTTTTTAAAAAACACAAGCTTCTGTTCATACTTGTTTCTAAAAATGCGCAAAATAGCAAAAGTCTATAGAGATATAGACATGTTATATTATTGGTCATGTTGTAGTGTGTAATAATATTTCTATTTTTAGACTGGAAAAGGCATATTGAGTACAAGCCTGGATCTGGGAGCATACCTTTATTTCCCATTATTCACCTGGAGACCTGTGATGGGCCTGTTTCTTCTATCCATGCCACTGTTGAGCTTCAGACCAACTATATTGGAAAAGGCTGTGATCGCGAAACATATTCGGAGAAATCTCTGCAGAAATTATGTGGTACGTATTAATTTATATATAATTCTGGGTGTTTATGTGCTGGTAGTGACAGTGCTGGTGTTTATGTAGATACTAAAAGGCACATTTCTTTTCTGTTAATATTCGATTATATAGGGACAAGGATCACATGTCTGCAATTAGCAAGCCTGAAGTCAGTAATAAGTGCATATATAATTCAAATAAACAATATTCTGAGAAAAAAAAAGAATTTGCTGGTACCAAGTCAGCAAAAAAATCTTATTTTTAAATATTTACTGCATTTTTATGAGTAGAAATTGATCCTTTTCAACATCTCTATATCAGGGAAAATAGGCCATTTATTTATGTAGAAGGATACAGATGACCATATATGCAGTTTGTTAACTAATTAATACAATTCTTTTACTGGGGCTCTGCAAGAATGATGGGAAGACTCTTTAGATTTTTTAAAGTAATTTAAAAAGTTTGAAGAAGAAAATTATTGATTACTAGGTTGACAAATAGCCATAATCCACATGTTAACAATATGAATACAATGATTATATAGATCAAAGTTCTTTTTATAAATTCAAATATAACTAAAACAGGGCTACTGGTCTATCTAGCATAGCCTCTTGTCATTCTGACCAAGCAGTGGCTAACAACAAACTTACTTAGTCCTGCTGTTGCCACTAATACTCTTTAAATGGACAAGAATTAAGCCTGGGAAGATTAAATGCAAAAAAAAAAATGTACGTAATCATTAAAATGAGACAATGAAGGGTGATCCTGGCTTTCATACACTGAATTTATATAACAGCTTTCTCATTAGTATCTCATCAATCTCTTCATTGTATGTCATCTGCAGGAGCATCTTCAGGTGCCATTGACCTATTACCAACACACAGTGCTGCAAATAACTGGACAGCTGGTCTTCTGATGGACAGCAATGATATGGTTTTTAAATTTGATGGAAAGCAAGGTGCCAAAATTCCTGATGGAATAGTACCAAAGAATCTAACTGATCACTTTACCATCACCATGTGGATGAAACATGGGCCAAGTCCAGGATTAAGAGCAGAAAAAGAAACTATTTTGTGTAATTCTGATAAAACAGGTAACTCAAAGTCTGTACTTCCTTCATTCTTCTTTCAAATTTAAATGTTCAATACAAGCAGATATTGAAAAACAACAAACTATTACAAGAATTAGCCTCAAGATCTTTTTTTGCAGTGAATCAAGTATTGATTTGTAATAATTTATGTTCAAATAAATTATTTGTATAATCTGATTTTAATAAATCATTACACATGCCTATATATTTCTTATCTTGGTCTATTTATTTTGTTTTAGAAATGAATCGACACCATTATGCACTTTATGTGCATAATTGTCGGCTAGTATTTTTGTTACGGAAAGATTTTGACCAAAGTGATACCTTCCGTCCTGCAGAATTTCACTGGAAGCTTGACCAGGTACATAAATTAGCTTTTATTATAATTCTAAATTTCTTCCATAGTGTTACATGAAGAATGTATCAATACAGCAGAGTCTAAACCTGCATTTACCAACCTGAAATTTCTATGTCTTAAAGTTCAGAATTCTTAAGAGCCCCAGGTTTGGGAAGACCAGACTGAACAGTTTTCTACTGCAGAATAACAGTATCTAATCTTAAGCAAATCATGAATTATGATCGAGTGACTACTATTCTGGATGCTGTTGAAGTACATTAACCAGGATAATTTCAATTAATGAATGTTAAAAGAAAATAACTAGAGAAAATAAAACTCTACCACTAAATTGGAGGCTATGGTTGAACTTTAAATTATTCCTGATTGTACCAAATTGTAGTCTTCCACCATTATTTTCTCTTTCCTTCAAGTTTTTCAAAATACCTATCTCAACTAAGATAAATAATATTTGTTTGGGGAGTTAAAATGGTATTCACCATCCAAGGCAATTTAGAGAAGCAGTTCTGAAGGTTCCTTCAACTTCTTGATCAGAAAGTTTACAGAATTTTAAATTTAAAGCAGCAGCTGAATTGGAAGCTCAACTGTTCAATGTCAGGACAGTCTCCAGGAACTTCAAAAGCAGTGTAACTTCTAGGCTGCAGAACTGATCCTGCAATGGCCCAGCCCATGCATGTGGAAGTGATCTGATATTGCAATGGATATTTTCAGAGACTTTATTTTTCTGAATCTTTCAGCTCCTTCAGCACATTTTTCCCATAGAGATGCCATACTGAACAAAATGTACAAGGTTGTGGCAACTTTAGTGAAAATTTATAATAAAGAAATATTTTCACTCTAGACACCTGTGACGTGCAGAAAATATTTTTTTCAAGCTGATTACTTAGGATAGCCATGGGACCTCATGCATGTGAAGAGTTGGTACTGAAGAAGGTTAGCACAGTGCAATGTAATAAATCTCCTCAAATGGATAGATGTTAGAAGTTTGAACACTTTGCAATTGAATTGAAAGAAATGCTCGTAGCTTGCATGAGTGACAGCATAATATCTCACAATGAATTTGCTATTCATTAAGGAGCCCAGTGCTATCAGACATCTGTGCAAGGTATAAAAAAAGATGTTATTGTTTTAAGAATCACCTTATGACTTTAATAAATAGTTTTTTAAAGAAATAATGTTTTTTTAAAGTAATGCTGGTCTAAAAGAGGCTGCCTTAATGAATTGCTGAGAACTCTTGTGTTTTCATGAGGTCCAAAACACTTCCAAATCAGTTTTGAAATTTTGTATCAGTTGATAAGGCAACTTATTCCAACAATACATAAAAATAAACTAGAAAGTAAAAAGTTTTGCTATGACAATGTTCCTAAACTAGAATGTCATTCTCACATAATTTTCTACATTTATAATTAGTTTTGAAAATCTTTTTGTATATATTACAAAATATATCTAATTTCTAATTAATTTTGGAAATCTTTTTTTTAATTCATTTACCACTTCACTAAATTTTATTTAGATGCTTAGAATTTTAACAAAAATGATGGGAGTGATTATATAACAAAAAAGCTTTCATTTCAAAATTTAATTTAATTTTGATTTTAAACCAATAGCAATTTTAACTGTATGGTGGTTTTAAACATGTGCCTGTTTAGTGATGTTTTTTCTTGTGATTGCAAGATGTCACCTTCCCATACCATACTTATGACATTTCTCAATTATTTATTTAAAAAGACACAACTTGTTTACTTATTATAGACATATGTCTTATAGTGGATTGCAATAGCCTAAATTTTTCAAAACCAACAGCAAAAAATCAAGAATATCACATAAGTGCAGAATGCTATAAGTAGCTGTAAACCTGACCCTCCCAACATTTGGTCATACGACCATGGAGAGATATGATCATTTATGATGGCTGGGAATACTTTACAAGATATAAAGTCCTCTTTCCATGGTCATCCTAACTTCGAACTATTGTAAAAGCAACAACTGTCTGTATCATTCATTCAGTTTGGTTAATTGAATTTGCAAGATAATTAGCAGAAGCCTTTTTTGTATTGAATCAATTCTTCTTTATGTTAATTTTCATACATTACAGTAATGCTTATTTGAGAGTTACAGATTAATTAGTGATTGTGTCTGCAATTCTATACCCTCATAGAAATAAAACCTATTTAATTAAGAAAACTATTGCACAGCATGAGGTGATTTTATATGAGTCCACTGAACATCGCATACAAGATATTATTTACAATCTATATTTGAAGATGAATGTATAGTAGTGAATGTAGTAATTCCGTACAGTGTAGCTTCCTTATAAGAGCAACTGATAAATTGACTCCAAAATTCTTGTTATGAATGTTTGAAATGACTCAGAGAAAAACAAGAATTGCTTTTCAGTTCAGTCAGAACTGCTGTCAGTCTTTCTGCTTGTTGTTGGCTAGATTTAGAAGGATCCGCTTTTACCGAAAATATATTTTTCTTCTGCATTTATTTCTTTTGCTGTTTTACTAGGCCCAACAGTTTATTTAAAAAATGAAAACAGTGATTAAGTGCCATGATACTGATTATTAAAGAACCCTGATCTGTTAATTCAGTGGGATATTTAAAAAATCTAATATAAACATTTACTTAATGGTTTTATATATTTAACAAATTTTATATATCAGGTTAGGATTAGGGTTAGGCTGAGGGTTAGATGACCTGAATATGTGTATTACAATGAAATAATATTTTATTAATTCCTTTAGTTTATTTTAATTTATGATTAATATATGAAATGACCAATTCTGGCATAGAATCACCTGAATGTCTACTTTACTTTAGGTATGACGTCTGATAAGATAGTAGAGATTTATTTTAATAAATTCATTGTTACGTTTTCTTTGTCAGTTGAGATCTTTGCTAAACCATTCATATTTTGAGGTGAAGTTTCTTATATCCATTCCTATAGATGGATAAACATGACTATAAAGCATACATTTAACCATATTATTATTATTTATTATTATTATTATTATTATTTATTCGATTTATATACCTCCCTTCTCCGCAAGGACTCAGGGTGGTAAACAGCCAGAAACATAAAATACAGACAATACAAAAGTTAAAAAACAATTAAAAAATAATTATATAATTTGGCCAGACAATTTAAAAAACCCAATTTAAAATCCGAATTAAATCACAGTTAAAAACTTAGGCCAGCCCAGCTTGCTGAAAAAAGAGGGTCTTCAATGCACGGCGAAAGGTGTGCAGGTCTGGGATCCTCCTTATCTCCAGGGGAAGCTCATTCCATTGATATTTGCTGTTTTTAAGAGACCAGGAATCCCAATTCAAAATATTTTTCCAGTCATGTTAACCTTTTCATCTTCTGCAGGACAACTCTGTTCTTTTATCCTTAACCTGCATAATAACTGTTTGTGGCAGATTGCTGCTTACATTCTCTGCATTTCTGATCTTACATTCAGAAGTATCTACCAAGTTTCTCTGTAATTTTCCAGACATTAACTGAGATCTGAAACAAAGTTTCAGGGGCACATAAGACTACACAAAATATTGACAACCCTTTGATGACCCACAGTGAAATTAAAGGTCATAGTACCAAAGTTCAGAAGCAAAATCATTGATTTTCTGGCATGATTTTCCCCATTTTGTTCATAATTTTTTGTTCTTCAAATAATGTATTCCCAAATCAAAAGAAAAAGAAAAAAACTTTTAGTCCTACCTTTACAATACCCTGCTTACTCTTTCAGAAACAAATTGAAATTTAAAACATAGCATGGTTGCAAAAAAACATTTAAAAATGTTTGTTCCTGCAGTAGCAAGCCTCTTCCATATCTCTAATAGTTTGACATGGCCAAAAAATGCAGTTCCTGCAATGTGGAGTAAAGCAAGCCAGAAAAGGTATATTATGATTTTCCATTTCGTTGACATAGCAACCATAGTTGCTAATTTTATTTTATGGGTATTTTATACAGAATGTTATGGCTGTTTGCCCCAATTCTTTGCTCTTAGGCATTGGAGTCCTCAGGATGATTAGGGCAATGCCTATTCAGTCTTTAAATACTTTGTTATCTCTAGGTCCTACTTAAATTTCTTCCCCATAGTATGGTATCTATACCATTAATAATCAATTTGAAATACTAGTAGATTTTTACAGCTTAGTGATTCTATATACTGTTTTAGCCATTTGTGTGCTGTTGGTTAGCATGATATAATTATAACCTCTTACATAAATGTTTATAGTTGTATTCATAGCTGATTTTGAAATCCTACACATACATAATCACACAAAGAAACACATATGCATGTAGTACTTACCTATGCTTTTATATTTATGCTAGGAACTTAAATTCTAGTTATTCTTATAGTATATAGGTTATTTAATAGAATGGTTTTAATATTAGTATTGATTATCAATCTTGGTTCAGTGATCAAAATGAAGGATGGACAGATGGATGGACTGCCATTTAAAAGACACATGGAGCTCTGTGTGTGTGTGTGTGTGTGTGTGTGTGTGTGTATACACACAAATTTCATTTTTTTCCCTGTAACTATTTGAATATATAAAGGTCTAGGAAATATCATATATCTGTCCTAACATTCTATTGTGAAGAAAGTTCTACCTTTATATTTTAATTGAATTCAGTTAAATTTATATTTTAACTGAATTAAAGTTCCCAGTTTTAAAAGGAAATGGAAATATGCATAACAGCCTGGTGATGTGTGAGTGCCCCCCCCCCTTTGCTCCCTTCTCCCTAACTTCCAAACTATATCTGAAATGTAGCTGGACATCAGCATTGATTCTAATCTATGTTTAAAGGACAGAATTGATTTTGTTTTTGTGGAAACCTAAAACAAGGTTTGCTGCTTCCAGAACTAACAGAACAGAATAATAGAGTTGGAAGGGACCTTAGAGGTCTACTAGTCAAACCCCCTGCCTAGGCAGGAAACCCTACACCACTTCAGACAAATGGTTATACAATATCTTCTTAAAAACTTCTAGTGTTGGAGCATTCACAACTTCTGGAGGCAAGTTGTTCCACTGATTAATTGTTCTAACTGTCAGGAAATTTCTCCTTAGTTCTACGTTGCTTCTCTCCTTGATTGGTTTTCACCCATTGCTTCTTGTCCTGCTTATAAACTTATGAACTTTGTAACCAAGATGAGGTGATAATGTGCAGTATCAATTATAGGCGTGCTTCTTTTGAACTCCTGTTGAGCAAAGCTTTAAATATGTATCTAAAAATCCTGTTCAACCAAAATGCAAGACTGTATAAATCCTTAAAAGATATACTTCCTCATGCATGGAAGCTTGTACAATTTGTCTTTCAGTTTTTAAAGCACACATTCCCAAACTTGCATTTGAGGATGTGAGCAGCCTACACAGTAGTTGCATGAGCAGAAAAAAAGACAGCTGGTTTAACGATTTGAAGAAAAGTGTTTCATACCACTTTTAAAGGTTTCATAACACTTTTAAAGGTTCTACTACTTACTAGGAAGAAAGTTAAGTTAATTGACCGGTATACTTTTTAAAATTTCAGATTATTGTAGTTAACTTGACTTTAATATAAATTACTAAGTTACGTACAACTCCAGTATTTTAAGCAAGGGAATTTCAATTTTAATAGCATAGTAACATAGATCTTATCAGCTAGAAGCTACATATTATTTATACAACTGACTAAATTATCAATAAATCTGTGTTATTCATTAGTATCTTCTAAATACAACTGTCGAGCCTTTAAATATTATAATTATGTCCAATATCATATTTATATTCCTTCTGACAAAAGTTCTGGCCCTTAATGTATGTAGTCACTATATCCAAGAAACAACTTTAAACATTTCTGGGTACTTAAAAATTTATTTATTTATTTATTAGTCCAATTTATATGCCGCCCTTCTCCATAGACTCAGGGCGGCTTACAATGCATTATA
>JANHZT010010984.1:116562-130276 GCA_032468215.1 Stegonotus admiraltiensis
TACAATGCATTAAGCAATAGCCTTCATGCTTCTGTATATTTATACAAAGTCAGCTTATTGCCCCCCACAATCTGGGTTCTCATTTTACCCACCTCATAAAGGATGGAAGGCTGAGTCGACCTTGAGCCTGGTGGGACTTGGACTTGCAGTAATTGCAAGCAGCAGATGTTAATAACAGACTATTAGTCTGTTGAGCCACCAGAGCTCCTGGTGAACTTCAAGATAGTTCTTGTCAGGAAACAGTATACTAGCAAAATTTCCCTTTGCCTGTTTTTATATAAAAGAAACTCATCCTGTTGTTACTTTGAATTGATTTCTTACTTCTCTTTTCTGACAAGTGACTTATCTTTTACTCTTCATTGACTGTCCTGCCTATCTTCTTCAAAGTTATTAGCATCTTTCTCTACACATTGTCACCTAATCACATTTTCAAAGGTGAGGAAAGTAGATGTCAATGAATAAGAACCATCAAGTTCATTTTGCTATATTCTTCATTGCCAATGAAATTTCATAGACTAAAGCAGAGTGACAGGCCTTTTACATTGATAAGGCAGCTACTCTCAAAGCACAATCAATAAATCAAAGCTATAATTCCCTAGTAAGATCTAGCCTGCAGCTCTTCACAAAAAAAGCATTTTAAAATACTGCAGATTTAGATATAAATAATTAGCATTTACACATGTAGTTTCCTTAGCATCAGTAATGTCATAACCAATAAGGGATTTTTTCCCTAGAAAATAATTTTGCTCCCAGAAATAATTTTTGTTTAGATTGCAACCAGGAAAATATCTAAAAGGTTATTATTATTATTTATTATTATATTACAATCCAGAAATCTCCTATGCTGCCACATTTTGGTGATGATAAGGTACCTGCGATGGATGGACAAAAGAAGATGCAAAAAAGTTTATTTTCCAAGGCTTAAAGATCATCCCATCTGCCCAGCTAAAACAAACAGACACTTACATTAGGCAGCAGTAGTATAATATGATACTGTCAGCAGATGTTAGCTTTAGTGATAACGGGAAAGAAGAGTTCCGTGCTTTATGAGAGAAGGCAATGGTAAACCATTCCTGTTTTACAAAAAAAAAAAATCCACACAAAAAGACAAGATGAAATTGTTTACTTAATTTAAAGCCTTCTAAGCAACTGGCAAAGACAGAATATTGGGGACATAGAAATAAGTGTGAATATCAGAAAGCCCAGCACAGTAAAAAATGAAATGAAACAACTACCATTTGATATACTAGACATCAATGAGTTGACATGGATTGGAACTGGACATTTACAGTTAGGAAATCATACTGTTTGCCAGGACATGAAAGGATATATTCAGTGGTGGGATTCAGCCAGTTCGCACCACTTTGGGAGAACTGGTTGTTAACATTCTGAGCAGTCTGGCAAACTGATTGTTGGAAGAAATCATTAGGGCAGAGAACCAGTTGTTAAATTACTTGAATCCCATCACTGGATGTATTGTTTAGGACATGAAAAATAAAGAAGGAACAGTATAGCTTTTACAGTCAAGAATGATACCGCTGTAAAGAATCAAATAAATGAGTTTGGAGAAGGTGACAAATATCAAAAAGAAATATTAATTGTGTCCAATTAACTTACTTTGATATAAGAGGGAGGGAAGGAAAAAACTGGGGGACTTTCAATATTCTATTACTTTATCCTATATCAATAAAATAGAGTACCAGTAAATATTATGGAATCTGTTTCGTTACCTGGCATATCCCAAAGGGCTGACAATTGCAAAGAAACTACTTAGCTACCATGCAGTCAATGACTGATGTCAATGAGAGTTTATGAACAACTATTTAATACAAAGCCATTGAAATTTATGTTCCAACAACTAGCACAGAGAAGGAGGTGGATAGGCTTCATGTCAAGTTCAGTCTAAAATTGACAGAACATGGAAACCAGACATGCTGTCTCTGGTTGAAGACTGGAAAGTTGAAGTTGGAAATAGCAAAGAAGAAAATATAGTTTGATTGTCTGGCTAAAGAAAGAGAAATGAAGTAAGAAAACAATCTGTAAATTTTTGGCAATACAGTGATTTTTTTCATTGGTAGAAGATTTTTCAAACAACCTAAATGGAATCAAGCTAAAGCAGAAGAACAAAGCCCAACAGTTTCCATAGGATGATGTTGAACATACATTTTCAGAAAGCACCAGGATTTTCTGAACCTGCTTGATAGGAAAGTGGAGGAACAGTGAAATGAAATAGGTTTTTAGTAGGTTTTTAATTGTGCAGAAACCGCTAAAGATCAAAAACCAAGCTGGATGTCAGAACAGATTGCCAAGAAGAGAGGAAAAACCAAAGTCAAAGATAAAAATCCAGGAAGAAGCTTAAACTGAACTGCAAAGAGCTAGTAAAAGAAATAAGAAGGCAGGGGAAATCATGGGCAATTTCCTCAAAGATCTCTGAACTCAGAAGGAGGTTCATTCCTAATTATCTATATAAACAACACAAATGATTAAATAGTAAATAGTTCAAAAAAGGTCATAGAAGATGGAAAAAGTATACTCAACATCCATGATACCATAGATATTCCCTATTTACAAGAATTTCTAGTACTATAATATAATGTTAGACCACCATCATGATCATTATTGAGTTGGAAGGTGACAGGAGTTGATGGAATATCTATAGAACTATGGTCACCAACAGAAGAAGAATCAGTAAAGATTCTAATTAAAGCATACCAACAAATATGGAAATTGATAAAGTGGTCAATTTAGACCACTAGATGTAATAGAAGAAAATCAACAAAAGGAGATTTAACATGGAGGGCAAATTATTTCACAATATCCTTAATTTCACATGCTAAAAAGTACGCTTATAATGGTTCAATGCAAATTAGAGCCCTACACAGACAGAAGTATAAAGGATTTTAGAAAAAAATAAGGAACAAGAGATAATTGAGTCAAAGAGTATTTTTTTAAAAAAAAAGTCAATAAGTGCTTCACTGATTATAGAAAGGCCTTTGATTGTACCGACCATGGCAAGTAATGGAGCGTCCGTAAGAAAATGAAAAACCCAGAACATCTCATTATGTATAGGACAGGAGGCCACACTCTGGATGAACCATGGTGAAACTGACTGGTTCCAGGTCAGTAAAATGACACAAGGTTAATGTCTGAAGAATGAATTATAACTAACTCCAGATGCTATAAATGTAAGAACTCTGCTACTAACTTGTTTAATATAGCTTGAACCTAAACCTGTGCTCAATAAATTGGCTTTCACAAATTATCCCAAACCAAAAAAAAATACTATCACAATTTGAATAAAATGTTTGTTTTGTTCAACTGATTCAACATCTAACTTTATTAATTACTATAAATATTAGTAATGTTGAGTATTTATTTTTTGGCCATTTAAAGCAAGAGTAATTGTTATATTCAAAACTATAGAAAAAGTTTGTTTGATCTTAAAGATTCTGTTTATGAGAAATTTACCATCGTATCTTGTTTTTACAAAATCCCTTTATTTATTTAACTTATAAATATATATGGAGAAATAATAAATAATTAATTCATGGAATAATTAGTTGAGTATTTTATGCTAAATTCCATAGGGTGATTTTTTAAATAGGCATTTTTTAAAAAGGAGATTCAAAGTAAATCCATAACGGAAAGAATAAGCATGTGAACTGAAAGCACTAAGTAAAATATTCTTTAATGCTAATCATCGAGAGATACCAATTGTTTATTAGCTATTTTTACTGTAAACAGTTGTTATTAACTGTTTTCTAGTAGATAATAGTAGCCATGCACCAAAGCAAAAGTGTCATAAAAATGTTTCCAAAATGAAGTAGTTTTCTAAAAGTAGTTTTCCATAAAATATGCGTACATTCATAAGGAATGATACATTTAATCCACTATCGGCGTGACAGAGTTTCTTTGCCTTCTCACCTTCTGTTCACCTCCATGCAAAACTCATCCATCTCCCACACAATGATTCATTTCACAAACAGAATAGGTACAGTTATCGTACAATTTGGGGGCAAGTGAACAAAGCCTCAATCTAAATTCTGCAGCCCAAGGAATTTCCAAGCAATAAGTACATACCTATTTCTGTCAGACTTATTTTTTCAAAGGCCATTTCTATTATCTGAGTACAAACATCCCCAAGAAGAGGATACCAATTAAGTGGCTTTTAGAAATTGGAACCTCAATTACCTTTGGAGGAACATTGCATACTGCTGCTTCAGGAAGTTTTTTACTTTTACTATTTTACTAATAGTAAAAGTCTTGCTCCTTGAAGTATTTTAGGTGCTTTTCATCTACATAATAGGGGATGCCGCCAATTCCTATTCAAAAAGCTGTTTTGCAAAGGATATATTTTGTAGCCTTAAAAACTGCCTTAATATCGTTTTCTCTCACTGGGCTATAAAGCTTACATCTACTGACTTTCTACTAAAGAAGCTTTTGAATGAGAAATTCCAATTAGCGCATAACATTTCTTGTCTTCTGACCTTCTCCTTGTCTTCACTAAACAAAATTCCTGCCTATTTTTTCTATACATTGGTGATAATTCTGATGAATGCTTTATTCTCTTATCTACTTTTTTTTAACCTCACTGTTTTTCATGTGACAAAATGTATCATCAAGCTGTCATATCTCCATCCATTTGATTGTGAAATCATCCCTAATTCATCTCAATATCTCTTCATGCTTTCTTGTTTGCATTGCATATGACAGTGTTTTCAGAGATTCTTCCTTAGCTGTAATGGGAAAAAGATACAGAGAAATAATCTCCCAATAAAATACTTATGCCATCCAAAAAAGCAAATTTGTTTCTCTCAGAGGGACTATTTTTCTTTGCAGATTAGTGCCAATTTGCAGTGTTCATCATGCATAGACTGAAGATGTAGCCTTCAGCAATTAGGGTGTAGAATCCTTGTCTAATAGGATACATTATTCACCAATTCATTCCCCCCATCACACTAATTTACTATTAACATTGCAGATTTTCACAGTATATTGATACTATTGTCACATTGATCCATTGTCTTGGGAACATTTTTTAAGTTATTACCCTTCCTTTTAATAATACAGTACATGAAGATTCCAATCCTTCTCCCAAAATATGTTTAAAAATCAAGTCAGTTCCCTTTCTAATAGCTTATTACAGAATCTTTTTGATCATTCTGTTTCTAAAGGCAAATTCTTTGTTTTCGGTCCCCATCCAAGTACTTATCATTGGGAGACTCGAGGTTATTGTTTTTCAGTGCTTGAGCTGACCAAAAAGAGCCTTCTTTTCATTCGCAAAAGAGCACTTTTTAGGTTCTCAAATACCCACAGTCTTGCTCTTTCCAGCCATCTGTTTCTTTCTCTAGCACATATCCTGTTACTTGAGCAACTTCACAGCTTCAAATGCATCACAAAATACAAAATAAAATATTCTCTGCAAAGATGTGACAGACTCAGAGGCAGATTTAGAGAGCATGGGTCTTCTTGAGTAGCTGAGCAAAATGTTTGATCTCTGTGTTGTGGCTGAGAAGATAATCCTAAAGCCCTCCAAAGGATCAAAGGAAAATTGTCCTAATTTATGGTGTTGTTCCATTCCTTGCAGTTAAATAAAAATGTGGCGCCTGAATTAACTAACTTTTCGCAATGGTGATATGTTGAAATTCAACAGAGAATTGACATTGAAATTCAACTCATTGATTTAAAATCTCCATGCATGATCCTTGTGTCTTGTGTTGTATTACAGATTATACAAGAAAATGAAGGTAAATGGGTGTTGAGAGTACAGGACATTGACTGATAAATTCTGTAAATGTACTGTGTTAAGGCAATGAGCTTATATCATCAGGTGTAATATTTATTCTAGAAAGACGAAAAAATCTCAGTCCTAACTTCCCATAAAGAAGAAAGACACTTTTAGTATTCCATCATTTCCATACTTTTCATCTGAGTATACAGACTTGTTCCAGATATATTAAAAGAAGAAAGAGATGAAATAAGATATCAATGCTTCTTCCCCTCCAATGTCACAAGGCACTGCTACTTTCTGAAATAGTCTCATTCATGTTCATGGCCTCAAGGGTAATATCAGGAGGTGTGAGCCTTTAAAGCAGCTATTAATATTCAGGAAAGTCAGAGGTCTGTGCTTGCTTTTGATTTCACTTTGTTGTAAATGGACTGTTCTAGTCTCTTTCATTATCATCTTGATCATAAATAGTGACTTAAAGTGCAAAAAAATGTATTATAGGTTGCAGTGTTGCTGAACTTTTGAAAAGAAATAACTGAAAAAGTCAGCAAGAAGGTTACTAAATGAAAAAAAATCAGAGTTTTGCTGATATGCGAATCTATAGATAGGCCAAAGGGCAAACATAATTATTTCATCCATTTCATCTTGCCACTAATGTCATATATTTCAGAAAGGAAAAAAAGGCAGGTGAGGAAGTATCTTGCAAAAGCAGAATTGCTATCTCTTTTTTTCCTTGTCCTAGAGCTCCCAAAATTTTAGAGATTATTTTATAGAAAGATTAGGCAGTACTGCCTGTGTCTCAGTAGAATAGACACTGTTACATATCTCATTGGTCCCCCATATCTCATTGGTTATCATATTTTCTATGGAGAGCTAAGGACTTCTCTAAAGCAAATTTTCTGGTTTGTACTGATACAAATTGCCTGTTTTGTAAAGGAAGGACCAATTTCCAGAACAGAAGTCCACTTTATGCTTTTGTATGTTACCCAATAAAAGGCTTTTTATGTATAACTATGCAGAATTTAATGTAGTTAAACTAATAAAAGGAGTGTGGTGGCTCACAAGATTAGAATGTAGGACTGACAATCCGCAGGCTTGTGTTTGAGACCCATTGATGCCATGGGGTGGGGTGAGCTCCTGTCACATGCTCTAGCTCCTGCCAACCCAGCAATTTGAAAGCAGGTGACCCGGAGTACATTAATGGCTACCATGCTGGTGGGCAACTTCATGGGGACATGAAAGAAGCTCCCAACTCTGGGCATCCCCTGGGCAATGGTGATGTCACCGTCTAATCGTTTGCCATGGAAACCCTTTGGTGTTTTTCTATGCTTCCGACATGGGGAAAAAATGAACCTAATATAATTGCACAGTCATTTTGCAGATGAGACATATTCAGTTGTTTATAAAATAAATTACCTTGGTGAAAAATAACTTACTTTTAAACACAACTGGATTTCACAAAGGCTATTAACAAAATTATTGAAGAAAAATTACTACAAATGGGAACAAAACTGGAATTTAATTCTCACCTCATATTTTATTGGCCAAATATTTCAGAAATTCAATTCGATGTATGCATCTTCAATATGGCTTCCATTATCTGAGGCTGTAAAACTAGTACACCCACTGAAGCACATGGCTTTGAACTTGGGAGGATGAAGTCTGTCGTCAGACCTTTGTTTCCACTCTCTGCCAGCCTCAGCAACCACCTTTCAGTATTTGGTTTCTTGAAATGATTGTATTGTGTTTAGGATTGCTCGGTCTATTTATTCCCTTCTGAAAATGTTTTTCCTGTGCATTTTGGAAGGATTTATCCCATGCCTGAGAGTTTATATTTTGAAAATATCCAGGGAGAGTATTGGATTTAGATGCTTGACAAGCAATAGAACTACATAGCCACATTCAAATATTTCCTTTTAACAAATGCTTTTGTTATTCATACTCTCACTAAATCAGTTGTTTGCTTTTGACATTCCTTCCTTAGCACTCTTACTTCTCCAGATTCAGGATTCTTTTCAGCACCCTATCAAGTTGTTCTGCCAAGAAAGCAAGTCATTGCCTTTCCCAGATACTGTATGGTATTTTCTGCATCTATACCTTTTTCCCCATGTAACCTGTAATTATTTAAGTCCTTGATGTTGAACTTGCCTGCCAAAGGTTTAAACTTTGTGAGGTTACAGCAGCAGGAGTTTTTCAGGACACATGCCTAGCAAATTTTCCAGTAACGAAATAAAGGAAATATGTGAAAAATAAGAGCATCTTGGTACATTCTTATTAAGCTTATAGGAAACATACAAAGAGGGAATCAAGGATCAGCATACTTGTTTCACTGGATAAATTAATCTGTCAGTTTCTATTAATTTCTGTATCTATTCGTAATTTTTCTTTTTTTAAAAAAACACCGCATGAACATTCATATAGCCTAGACATTACCTACTTCACCTTTTGAGAATGTTCACATGTACTCACTTTTGATGTATTTTTTGAGCTAAGAAATTAACTGCATAAATTTTAAAAAGGGGGAATAATGAATGAAAAGTGTCATTTCCTGTATTGGATTAGTGTCATCCGAAATCAACCCAGAAAACAAGGCCATTCAATCTCCATATTCCACAAAGCACAGGAAGAAATTGCTTACCAGATCACTGAAATAAATTTCAAGTGCTCTCTGAAAACCAACAAGATCCATTAGGTGACTGGGGCAAACTATTTTAATCACACTGTCACCTTTGCAGAGGTCTAGGATATTGACAAAGGAAATGTAATCTAGGAAGTAAGCTAACATGGCAAAGGGTAAATGACAATATATTTCATCACCATTGCTCCAGGATAAAACACAGGTCCAACTTATGATGATGTATGTCAGTTGTGCTAGAGATGAATAGCTTGTCTCCAGTTGCTTGTCTCCAGTTTCCATAACATCAGCAGCACTCCAGCAATGACAATTTAGAATTAGTATGCACCATTCTCTGCTGGCCCTGAGTAAATAGACAATAACCAGTGCTACTTCTACTTGTTCTAGCCTTCCACAGTCCAGTCATAGTCACAGCAACAAAAGTGGCATTAGCTACAGTAGTGAAGGTGACAGAGTCACCTTTCCCACCTCACTGCTTTCACTACTTGTACATTGGCCTGCCAAATTGTAGCTTTTACTCCTTCACTGACAGTCAGATTCACTGTAAATCTCATCTTAAATCTTTGATTCCTATCAGGAGTTCCTTTCTTCCATTCTCAATGCTTCTTCAATCCTGCTCTCATCTTTTAGCTCTATGTATACTATGCCCACACATCCTCATCACGTTAGTGAAACTTCATTCATCTTCTCCAATATAACCTCCAATAATCAAGCAGCCTAACTGCATCCTTTCAAAACCCTGTTCCAATGAAGCAGTTTAATTTAATTTTATACAGTTTACTCTTGTTTACTGCCCAGATGCCAACTGACTCTGGACAATTGAAAATAATACCAATAAAATAAAAATAGAATACACAATCATTATAAAATAATACACAAGAACAGACGGCAAATCCAGCTAACCTCACCCACTGACAGTCCTTTCCATACCAGCATTAAACTGTCTGTGAGCTCTAAAACAGACCTGACAGTTAGTGTGTGTGTGTATTTGCATGCACGCGCACACATATGTGCATGTCTGTGTATCTGAGTATGTATATATGTGTGTGTATGTATGGGTTATATATTTTGTACAACTAGTACTAATGTCCATAATGGTACCTTCTCTTATTTTCCCAGAGAAATCACCTGTTAATTTAGTTGGGCTGAAAAAGAGTGACTGCCTCAAAGTCCCCCAGCCAGCCTCCATGACTTAGAGCAGGGGTGTCAAACTGGTGGCTCGCAGGCCGGATGCGTCATGTGCAGGCCATGCCCACCCCAGCAGGACAAGTGGGGAAAATGTCACAAAACAGCACATGACAGCAACATGATGCCTCGAGTTTGACACCCATGTCTTAGAGAAAACTGAAGCCCACACTTTCTCAGTTTCTAGCCCAACATGTCAACCATTGCACTTGATTCTCTTTCTGTATGTGCAGTGATGTGTGAGTGACAGAGCAAGAGAAAATATTTCTGTATCTATTATCATGAATAATAATTGTTTCTGTGCTCCAGTATTAGTCCTTTCAACTATCCAGTTTTAATAGAAGAAAATAGATGTACTTCAAGATTGAACTGTATTGTTTAGTGATCTCTGAGCTTTGTTATTTACTTGCAGATGTAACATCATTGTGATTATTCAAAGCTTTCTTAATTTGCCACAGCCAAGCAGTAATTGTTTGCAGGTAGGATAAAACTATCAACCTGCCTGGGATTCTTCATGAAAAGTCTCTGAGATAGCAAATACACAACGCAGTTTCCTTAATTACATTCAGATACGTAAAACTAATGGTATAAGTTTGGAAATTGAAGTGTAGCATGTAGAAGGAATATAGACATAGGTATTATAGAAAAAGGGGTGATTTAAATTTGCTATATTTTACACGTTGGCATTAATGCTTTAGTGTCAACACAGACTTTCTAAAATCATGATTGCCCAACTTCTGCAACATGTGAGACAACTTAACAAATATTCCATTTTATAAGTGATTTGACATTGGCACTGCCATTGTCTCAACATAAATTATTCTAGTGCTCCATTAAGAATATTTACTTCTTCTTCCCCATGCCTTGAATTATAATGCTTATGCAGGCTTGAATTATAATGCTGATTTAATTTGGGCAGACTCTTTAATTCAGAGTCCCCTTTCAATATTTGGATCAAAGAGATCCAAATTGCTGTTCTAACTTGATACTTCAACAGGAAACACTTGTTCCATTTTTCAAATAGTTCTTGGGTTACGACAATTCATTCAGCAACCATTCTAAACTGCAATGGCACTGAACGAAAGGGACTTATGACCTGTCTATGTCTCTGTGATCACATAATCACAATCCACTCACTTGGCAGCTGGCTCAGAATTATGCACAAGAAAATTCAGTGGGAAAGCTAGGAGGAATTGCAAGTTGCTCCTGCTGTCACAACTTCTTTAACCATCCACCCACCCATGCACCATTGTGTTTGCCATTGGCATTTGCACACCTGCCCACACTCCATAGCACATGCTGCAAGGACCCACACACCTGGCTGTGCTCAATAACATGTGCCTATGGCACTCACCTGCCCATAGCTCTCACCAACAGCTCTCACTTGCTGGCGTGAAACTCTCACTTCTTCTCATGTCATTGTCAAATGAAATATTTGGTCAATGACCCATGCATGGGGTTAAGACAGCAGTCAGGCGTGTCAAGTGTTCACGTAACATCATTCTGCATCACTTAGTGACAGAACTGCATCATTTAGTGATAGAAATTTTAGTCCTAAGTGCTGTCCTAACCTCAGGACTATCTGTAATGATTTATTTCAAAAGAGTGTTTGAATCAAGTTTCTGGAATAGAAGTGCCATACCATAACATGGTCATACATTTAAATGTTTTTGTGATAACCATTTCAGTGTAGAGAATCAACTACACACAATTCTAGCAATATGTGTACAGCACAGGGATCTGTACCAATATAAGTAAAACAAAAACAAAAAAGAATCCCTGAGCTAGATCTTGCATAAAGTTGTTTTATCTCAGGTGACTGATCTTAGATGAAAACTGTATTATCTTGTGAAATGAGCTGCTATTTAAAAGAATCGAGGAATATATAGTCCAACTCCCTACCTGGTATAGGAATCCACAACTATATTATCGCTGACAAATCTGGCATCTGTTTAAATAGTTTAGTAAAGAAGAATCTACCACTAGCAGATCTTGCTGTTGAGAATTTTTCCTGATGTTCAGCTGAAATCTGCATGGTAGTCATTTTGAAACCTTTCTGTCATGCCTTGTCACCTGAAACAATTCTAAGTTATTCTACCCAACATTCTTTATGGCAGCTTGAAGACAGTTATGTCTTTATACATGCCCAGTTCCTTGTAATTTCTTCCTTCCAGGCCCTTATATATTAGTTAGTTATATATTAGTTACAGTATATACTAGTTGCTTTCCTGTTGATATTTTCAAGTGTGATAACCTCCTTCCTAAAATGCAGTGCCCAGAACTGGACCCAATATTCTAAATACAGCCTGTAATTGATGGAGAAGAGTCAGTAGCTACAGTAATAATTAATAGGTAATAACTATTAGCTTACAGATAATGACAGCTATGTTTTTAATTATGCTTCTGCTTGCAAATTTTATAGCATTTTAAACAAATAGATATCATGAATTATAACTAAACAAATCCATCTGAATATATTCTTTAGGTAACCAGCTGTTGCCAAGTTGTGAAGAAAATTATAGTGAGCCTTCATGCTGTATTAGAGAAATGGTGATTGTACTGTTATTTATTCCCTAGCTTGTAGATTGAAATTATACCTTCCCTTTAATATAGATATTATTACCCCTGAGAAAACTGCTCTAATATTTATGGATGAATATTTGAGAAGGGGAGGAAGAGATGGAGCCTTTCTTCTTTCCTATTGGTGTTCATTCTGCATAGGAAGTGAATCCTAATAAAATCCCTAGGAACAAATCTACCTAGTTATTTCTTCCAGTTGCTGCATTGTATTTTAAAACAGCATATACAGTACTTGAAAAAAATTAAACATGCATTGTGGCTAAATCACACAGCACTTGATCAAATCTTGTATGTATTATTTTTACATTTTTTATGCAAACAGGAATTCTGAAATAAATATTGTATTCTATATCCATAAAAGTGTAACAGGATCATGAAAGTCCTCTCCAGTTTAAAGTATAGCAATATTAATTTGTTTTGCTTTATCATCACTCAAACTTTGTTCATAAAGCTAGGTAATATTTTCTTTTCTTTTGTTCTTTAGATTTGTGACAAAGAATGGCACTACTATGTTGTCAACGTTGAGTTCCCAGTAGCTACCTTGTATATGGATGGTACAACATATGAACCTTACCTTGTAACTAATGACTGGCCTATTCATCCATCACATATAGCAATGCAACTCACTGTTGGTGCCTGTTGGCAAGGTAATTATATTAATTTAAATGCATAAATTGAAATTTCACTGTATTGATATTTCTATTAAATAGAGGAGTGTATTTAATGAAATCATAGTTTAAACAATGCCACCTGAGGAATGTTCTCTGAGACCTTCCTAAAGTTTGATGTAAAAATGCAGGCAATACCCATGCAAAAAAAGTAATTTAATTTAATTTTTAGAAAACAAGCATTTTTTGAACAATTTTAATATTCTCAATGCAGCAAGAAAATAGTATTTTATTATTCAAATCTACATAGCCACTCATTTCACACACACACAGAGCATGTGTATCTACTCCTTTAGATCAATTCTTCCAATAATCTATTGGAATTCTCAGACCTTTTCTGTTTTAGTCTATTCATTCATACCTGGAATTAGAAATTATGTTTCATTTATTATATACTGTGCTGTCTTGCAAATTGTTAAAAATTACTTGACTAAAAAGTGTTGCCCCGTTCTACATTTAACTATCTATGTTTTATTTTGATTCATTTTCCATACTTTTCTTTTACTACTACTGATCATTAATTAAATAGCTTGATAATCCTCTTTCATTGATTTCTTTCACTTAGTTTATGTACTATGATTTCTTTGGTGTTAACTTAGTGTGACTTAACAGTTTGTAATTCAAGAAAAAAAAAATATATATATATATATATATATATATATATATATATATATGCACATATATACATACATACATACATACATACATATATGTGTGTGTGTTTTCGTAGATTTTCATGGGTAGAGGTACGCAAGTCTTGGCGTATTCGGGTCTTTTCCCGTGTAAGATTGACGGTATCTTGGCGACGTTTCGATGAGGTCCCACTCGTCATCTTTGGTGCCTTTGGCTTCATGCCTGTGCGAGCAAAGCGTGATCGGAGCTGCCGTCTCTCTATAAATACTGGTGGGGAGGTGTGGG
>JANHZT010010984.1:141984-173006 GCA_032468215.1 Stegonotus admiraltiensis
AGGTCTCCTCGGGAGTAAAGTCCGAGGATGATTGACCACTCCCTTGGCTGATTTAAACAGAAGCCAGTGGAGGAGATTCTTTTGCTGGAAGCAACTGACTTATTTGTGCTCAAACTATTTCAGAGACAGAGTACTGGGCTGAGTGCCAACCCTTGTCAAGTTGGAGTAATTAGCTGATAAGGTTTTTTGTTTTGAAATTAAACCATGTTGGTGCAGCAGGTGTGTGTGTGTAGCTTGTTTCTGGAATTCGGACGCGGGGGGAAACAGAACAATGGGTGACCTGAGATTTCCAGGGAATTAGCAAGTATAGGAAGACAAACAGAATACTTTGAAAAAGGCAATAGTACAAGAATTCTGTAATATTGCCGAGAAAATCACCTGGATACTGTCACCAATAAGTGTCTTTCCAAATTAACAATTCAATTCCGTACTTTTCAAAGGCAGTTTACATAATTTTTTTTTCTTTTGTTCTTTTCAGTCATGGAGTGAAAATTGTACACTACTTAAGGTCAACTGATTATAGTGCCCTGTAAATAAATTAAATTTTGAAAAGCAACATTTTATTTTTTTTAATCTGTTATTTGACATTTTTTATTGTTATTCACAGATCATAAACCAGTTCTGTTAGAAAAAATGGATCACAATCTGGATTTTTGTGATATTTTGGTAATTGGATCAGAATTAGATCCCAAGCGAGAGTGTTTGGAATTGGACAAGAAAGACCTTCAAGGGAAACATATCGAAGCCACTAACTCTACAGCTGGATATTCAATATATGGTTTGAATATTTTTTTCCATTTCTGTATCTTATCCTAATACTTAATATGTTTACCTTAAATTAATAGGGCTATGTTGTATCTTTTTTTAAAAAAAAGAATAAAATACATCAGCATGGCCGAAGTTAGAAAGCAGTTCAGTATGAGGAATTCGAAATCCATTGACTGTTTACCCTATCAAGATGATTCATCCTAATCTTTATCTTAGTGAAAATGAAGTGAATATTACTGACTACAGAAAATAGATCAAAGGACATGTACTACATTGAACTACATTTCCTAGCATCCATTACCATTGACCATGCTGGTTGAACGTCTAAGAAGTGCAGTTCAACACTGTTTGAAGAACCATGTTTCCATCTTTTTGCTATAGTAAAGCAGAAAATCTCTCGATCACAGGTGTCAAACTCGCGGCATCACATTGCCATCACATGACATTTCATGATGTTTTTCCCATTCACAGAGCAGGGGTGGGCTGGACACATCCAGCCTGCTGGTCGCCAGTTTGACACCCCTGCTCTAGATTATTGAGATACACAGAATTTGTAGTCTTCATATCATTTGCAAATGATTGTGAAAGTGCCTGTAGAAAAATAGCACTGGATTAAAGAAAGTGATAATATGTATTTACTTTTGGTACAGTTTTCAGTTGTTGCTGTTTTCCCTTTTCTTGACATTTAATATGTTTTATATTGTTTTTACTGGTTCAGGTGTGGACACTATGAAAAATTATGAAAAAGTTTTACAGCAAATTCGCTATCGTAATTGGCACACATCTTCCTTTTCTGATAGAAAGTTTAGAATCAAATGTTCAGAACTGAATGGACGCTATACCAGCAATGAATTCAATTTAGAAGTAAGTAGCATTAAAAAAAAACAATTAACAATTATTTTTATATTAGAAAATAAAAGGCACAGGCAGTGTTTGGTATCTATTAATATAACATAATTTTCAGGTAATTTAGTGACCATGTGGTTATTTCTCAATATGTTATTAGGTACCAGTGCAGTCATAAACCCAGGCAATAAATTAAGATACTATAATAGAGTGTGGGAATGATTTCAGAGAAATGATGGAAGAGATACTGGTTAGGAAACAATCAGGCAAATGAGGCAAAACCCTCAGTAACTTAACAGTCAGGGTGTCCTGATCTTGCTCACACACACACATATATCACAGGTGAGGTAAAAGTTTTAATTGAGGCTTTCCACACCAGATAATTTTCCCCAGAAATTTCCAGATCAACAACCATGCAACACCTCAAGAGTTCACAGTTCAGTCCAGGAACAAACCCAACCTGAATTTGCAAGGCAAGACAAGTCCACAAGGCAAAGGCAAAGGCAAAGCTAAGATAAGTTCTTGAGGCAAAAACAAGCCTATGAGGCACAGGCAAAATCTGTGAAGCAAGTCCAGAGGTCAAGACACGAGTCAGGGTCCAAGGTACACAGTCCGAGTCAGGAAACAAGGTTCAAGGCAAGAGGTATGGAAGTTGACGAATGCAAGGAAATGCAAGGAATGCAAGGAAACAGACACATTCCCAGCCTTGTTTCATTTCACTTCCTGAGCTAAATAGCCACTTCTCAGTACATCCATCAAAAGGAGCTAAGCTCCTGCCTCACAAGTAGCCTGGCTGACCTTTGTTGTGCCTGCTTTCTCTCAACCCTACGCACTCTTGGATCAGGAAGAAGAGGCAATTCTTCCACATCTCTGCTTACCAGCTGTAGTTGCATGCTTTCTGCTTCTGAAACTTCTGACCTTCCCAGCTGCAGCTATGCCTCTCCTGTCCCTAGCTCAGGCAGCCACTCATCCAGCCACTCCTCTTGAGATGGCTCTGTGGTGCTTGATCTCATTACTTCTGACTCAGAGCATCTGGGAACCTCTGGATGTTCTTCCGTATCCCCCTTCAATTCCAGTCCTGGAATTGGCTGCTCCTCATCTGAACTGGCATCCGGAGAGGCGTCTGAGGACTTGTCCAGGGAAGCCTCACATAACAGCCATCACATAGAGAAAGAAACTTAGAAAGGGCTGCCTTAATGAATTAAGCAATTAAAAGTGGTGGCTGGAAGTTGTGTTCTTTCAGATTTGCAAGGTTCTACTAATGTAGTGTTACAATAAAGTAGATATAACTCATATACTCATGTTTCCTATCTGGTTTACCTAGGAAAGCTGACAGATACTTTCTCGTCATTTAATTAATTTAATCAAGTCATTTAATTAATAATTTTTCACCAGTACATTTTTAAACCAGAGATTTAAATGAGGTTATTCTTTATTTATAAAGAACAAATTTTCCCTCACAAATAATGTTTCTTTTAAATTGATATAGTCAGCATTCTTGAGGCCTTGCTTCTCATATGTGTGAAATATAGAACTCTGTGCAGTAGACACATTTTTAAACGAATATTTTCGGACAGAATTAAGATCAGTCCAGAAATACTTGCTATGACATCATGTGCTTGTCCCAGATAATTAGAGCTCTGATTTACGCTGAGTGCCACATACTACATCAGGTTTTCACCTGAGAACAGCTGGTATGTGATCTGACACTGGAGAACATAAATGTTGATTGTTTGTCATGATCAGATCTCTATAGAGTTTTCAGCCACTACTGACTTCTATTGCAGGATAGATCCATTACTGCAACAAGGACCTTATATATTATTGGGACATTCCCCATGGAATTCCTGAAACACAAGGTGGATACCTTGTGTTTCTGGGATTCCCAGGGGCATGTACCAATAATCTAGCAGGCAATTTAATAGTAGAGTGCCTAAATTTAGCAAGGTTTGAGGAGAGTTACCTAGAACAATGTTAGTAGAAGACAAATGAACTTGCACTCAGATTGCTCACTGTGGATTTGTTTTATGGAACCTACAGACAACTTACTGTCTACGTTCTTTACGTTTGTTGTTTCTATTTATTCATTGAACTTTGGGGTTTTGTAACTTGGGGTTTTTTAGTAAATATTGCTGCAACAAGATAGTTGTGAAATATACTTTCCAGCATTAGTTGACTGGCTTGCTGTATTCCTGATGCAATTGACTAGGTCCAGTTCAACTAATCTCATAGTCTTTTTCACCCCTGAAACTGTATGAGTCTCTCTTTTTCATAATTATTTCCTCTGATTTAGTTGGTAAATCTGAAATCATCACCCTACCGATTAAGTGCTCTCATATAGAGCCAATGCAAATTGTGACCTGATAATACTTCTGCCTGAATATAACTTCTCAGCTTGACTATTATGCAAAATCTGATTAGTATTATTGTGAATACTTCATATTTGTAATATTAGTTTCTGTTTTCTTCTAGGTTAATATTCTACATAATTCCAACTCTAATTCCATGGAATATGCAAATCTTATGATAAAAGAGCCACAATTTTTCCAATCTATCCATCACCCAGAGGAAAGCACAAACAATATTCAAAGCTCAGGTATTATATGAATTACATAGATAAGAATGGATTTAACAAAAATTGACCTACATTCTGTTTATGTAGAAGTACATCTAGTGAAGGGGAGGCCCCCATTTCTTATTGTTAGAAAAGTTCTAATGTTCAATTGGAATCTGAATTCCTGTAATTTAATATGACAAGATAATTGTACTTCCAAGACTCTGTTTATATAGCTTTACAATAAAGTAGATTTAGTTCTTCTGGTTGTGTTTCCTGTGTTTCTACATGGTAAAACTGACAGCAATCATACAAGTACAATTCTCCTGTCCTCTGCTTTACAGCCTGAGAAACTGAGCTGAGGGCCTTTTCTGATCTTCTTGCCCTGCCCATTATCTAGCTGCAGGCTATACTGCCTCTTTTCTGATCGTTGCCTAGGCAGCATTTCTTTGCCCATTCTCCCAAGGTCTTTCCCATATACCATTACAATTTGAATATCTCCAGTGAAAGGAAATAAGTCTTTTTCCTCCTTCCTGCTCCTTTAAATCAAGATTGATATAATATCTCCCCTTAAGCTATTAAAGCTAAGCATGCAACGCCTGTTTCCTTAACAATTTCTTATATGATTAAAGTTTCCAATCTCCCCACACCCAACCCCACACCCCCGTGACACAATGGTGCATATTTCCTTGGTGGTGTTGGTGGTGGTATTCTTTTCTTCTTGCAACTTATTGGCTGCTCATCTCCAGCGAAATTAGAAGAAATATAAAAACAACTGACTAGAACTGCCCAGACTAAAATAAATACCCCCTTTTAAAATCTTTTTTAGACTGCAATACCCAGAACCAGACACATTTTCCCAGTGGGCCTTAACAAGGGAGAATATATTTGGCCAATTTCCCCTCCCTTGGACACTCTGCTAGTTTTAATACATTCCAAAATAGCATTTGATTTTTGTCAGCTGCATCACATTGTTTGGCCATGTGCAGCCTCTGATCCACTAGAACACCCAGATTCTTTTCATATGTATTACTATCAAGCCAGATCTCTTTCTTGCACCTATTATTGTGCCTTTCATTTTTTTCTTTTCAGATGCAGGAGTTTTTATTTCACCATATTAAACTTCGTATAATTCATTTTGGTCCAGTGTTCAAGCCTGTCTAAATCTTTTAAATCATCTCTTTCTGATTGTTTGCTTTAGTTTTGTGTGATCTGTAAATTTGATAATTGTCCCTTCAAACTTTTTATTCATGTTATTAATTACATTTTGAATAGCACAAAGGTAGTATTCCACTCAATACTTTTCTCCAAGTTGGTGTAAAACCATTTATAAGTTCCTTCTATTTGCTAGCATTCAGCTGATTGCAAATCAATATATAACATAGCTCTTGTTTTACCATTTTATTGATAAAAATATTATAAATTTGTTGAATGCTTGGCTGAGATCAAGGTAAACACACACACTATGTCCATGGCCTTCACCACCTCACCTATTAACTCTGGTTAAATTTGATGTAGTTACTTTCAGCCTATCTTCTTTCTCCTACAAAGTTAATTTTGAAATTAAGTCAAACATCTAAACATGTTTCACCAGTAAATTTAATATGCACTTCTTTCACCTCCTCTCCTAAATCATTAGTAAAAATATTTTAAAAACTGAGGAATAGCACCTTAGCAGGCAGCTGGGATAGGGATCAATCCCAAGAATCCTGTTCCTTCAGCAAAATCTAGAGGCTCTTAAACCTCTCAGATAATATTTCCAGATATCACTTCCATCAGCTGATCAGATTCTATGCATACAACTTCCAACTCAAAGCAAACATGCAGTATTTTATACACACAGCAACCAATTAATGATTCTTTTGGCCCATCCTTCCCTACCAAGGTCCAAATCACTCTAAAAAGTGCTACGTTCCATGAAAGCTCTAAGTGTGGAAAAATACTGACACTTCACCATCAATATGGCCATGATGTAAGCTCATATTTGAGAGGGCATGTGCATCTGGTCACATTCAATGTTTCAGTTTCACTAGTATCATAATGAATAGTCACTTGACAGAGAGAGGGAGAAGCCATTTGGAACAATCCTGTCTAGAACCTTCACATTGTTCATATTCCAGATGCCCAACCAAACTGCCATCCCTGCATTGTTAGGGAATTCAGTCCTTATCAAACACACCATTCTTACTATCACATCTTGTGATGGAGAACCCTTCTGTTATAAACAGTTCATCATCAACACAACTTAAACCTTGATCCAAGAAACAATATCTTTCCCAACAACACCATTTGCATAGTTAGTACTTGCAGTATTTTTCTTTCCTATACCTGTCCTATTTCATGAGAATAATGCTTACACCCTCAGGGCATTAAGCTTTCTTCCAAGGTTTTCAAAATCTGTGGTAATGTGCTTATAGCTGCTTCTTGAAGTATTATATGTCAACATGTGCCCTAGCAGGAAGGATTATTTTTTTGCTGGACTTAATTAGAGTTGAAAGCTGTTCTGTTATGTCCCTGATCTATGCTAGTGGCACAAGCAGACTTTACAAGCCATTGAGTCTGATCAGCATACGCTTGTTGCAGTTCTTCATATTAATGAACAGCCAATTCGCCAACTCTTTTTCTTTGTCTTAATAGCTGCATTCTCTCTGCCACTCAGAAACCTAACATCGTAGTCTCTAATTCTGATGTATCATTTTCTTTTTCCTTCCCTAAGTTTTATTGTTACAGTGATACAGAATACCTTTGGCATTCTTCTATTCACCAAGCTTGCTCCTCTCTTTTTCTGTCCATATACAGAGTTGCTCCCATTATTAATTTCTGTTGTGACATCTGCTTTCTTTCTACTGATAAAACATTCTATTTTCTTATCAGCTTAAATGTCTCTGTTTGCTGGTTCTGTCCCTAGACATTTTTTTTTATTTTGTAATGTCCTTGCATGGGTGGTAAATATATGCCAGGTTGTTTTCTGACAGAAAAACAAACTTGCCATTGGCATTGCAGGTGCTCATCATAAACTCATGCCCATTCATTGTTGCTTTTACTTATTAAAGCACCATTAGCGAGTTTTTATTCTTTGTCCCTTCTCAAACTTTTGGGTTAACCAAGTACAAACACATGACTTATGAAGATGTATTGTGGGTGTCTCCTTAAACTCCCTTGCCAACGTTGTCTTACCTCTTCCTTTTTGTTTGCTCAGTGAGCTTGGCCTGAACAAAGAGCATGGTGGCACCAAATAACCTCTTCCCTAGATTTTACATGTGTTGCACTTCCTAGTATCCATGCATACAAAATGAGTATGCAAGGAGGATACTTTTGTATAAATAGTTTTATGCATTAAGGTCCCCTCCATACTGATGATGATATTGTGTATGTGATTCTATTGGAAGACATATTCACCATTTACATATTCACTGACTATGTAAGTAGTTTCCAGAACTCAAGAGCTGGAATTATATAATAATAGTAAGGGATTCTATACACAAAAGACAGCTTAAATGTGATAATCACCTACAGATGAAATTGCTACTGTTTTATTTTTTTAAACTCTGTATTGGAGAATTGTATTATTATCTTTTTTGTAATGGTTTCTTTTAAGTTCAACAACAAAACAAATGTAACTGCAGTTACATTTAGGTATCATTATGAAAGCTGAAAATTGCTATAATTATAACATAACAGCTTAAATACTAAATATACCTAAATGGCACTGGAAGTATATGTTAAATTCCCCCCATTTTATTTCATTTCAGTACTTCCAAGTATGGCTACCGTCATCATCATAATCTGTGTCAGTGTCTTAGTCTTCATCATAGCTATGGGGGTATACAGAATTCATTCAGCTTGCCACTATACTTCAAAGGAACATGAAACTAATAAAGAAAATGAAATGGACTGGGATGACTCAGCTCTGACTATCACAATCAATCCCATGGAAGTAAGTAGAAAAGCCATATTGTCCTTTATTCTTGTTATCAGTCCTATTATTCATTTATGTGCAAGAATCTTTTTCAAAAATAATCTTCAGCCACTCCCCTGATATTTACTAGATATAGTGGGTGAAAAGAAAAACATCCTTCCTACTATTTGATTGGCCTTATTTCTGATGTTGGCATGTGTCTGAAAATGGTCTAGTATCTAAAGATATACCCAGATACACATAGAGAAGATGTTCAGGGTTCTATATTTCATGGAATTACTATATCAGATCTCATTGAAGTATATTTGGTTTAATCTCAACCTAGAAGGATGTAAATACTATTAATATCAATAATATATTGGAGTTATGAAAATTACTTTGCATACATTTTAATGACAGTGACCTTGTTCAGTCATTCAGGAAGGTCATATTACATTTTTTGTACTTGTAGCTTTGCCTTTTTTCACATGCTCAATCTAATAATGTATTATTGATGAATATGTCTCTATCATAGCTACAGTGAAAAAAATGAGTAGAAGCGCTTGCTTAATCAAGAACAGATGGATGACATTCAAGTTGGATTGTTTTACCTGATTAATTATTTAATGTGATCTTATAGAAAAGATTTCAGGTCATATATAATTGAATGACATAACTGCTTTTGTTACTTAGTTTCATCCTTTAACTTTTGTGAATTTTAATAAGGGAGGTCACTTTCATTTATCTCTTGGTAAATCTGTTAGTCTATAATTTTCTCAGCTGATAGTTAGCTCTATCAAATATGACTATACATTTGAAGTGATTTCCTTTTCTTTTAGGTACATCTGAACATGTACCAACCACACACACCCATTTAGAGATTTACAAATAAACTTTTAGAAGGTTCTTTTCTTCTTATCAGCAGCTCCACTTTATGTTTCTTTATAATACATAGAAATATGAACAACCTTGTGGAGAAGAAGAAAGTGATGAGGAAGAAATTGAAGATGAAGATGATATAACCAGTGCAGAGTCAGATGAGACTGAAGAGGAAGAAGAAGAGGAAGAAGCCATAGGGAATAAAGGAGACAAACAAAATACAACCAGGCAAGACCAGTTGGAATGGGATGATTCAACATTACCCTACTAGAGTCTTTAGTTTTCTTTCTCTTTTTGTATAAACCAATACTGTGTATTTTGAGTCAATCCTACTGATTCAACCATATCTTGGATCTATGAATTAATTGACAGTTTAACTTCCTATTGACTACAGTTGATAAAACTGCATTGTCTGAATTTGATATAGTTGTATCACAACTACTCCCAATAGTTGTTCCTTTCCTAATATGTGAGTAATAGCACCCGGTAAAGCACAGAATACAACTATTAAAGAGTAACTTGTAAAAAGGACAGCAACCTGACATCATATGTATGTTAGTGCTTCTCTAGTTTCATGAAAAACCCTGTTCCTTTTAAATGTGTATAAGCAAACCCAATTCATCAGACTATAAAGAAGATAGTCCAGGTTGCTTTTAAAATTTTCCAAAGTTCACACATATATATAAACTCTTTTTGGGATTCCTTTTAACTCTGCCTTGTTAAAGATCCTACTGTCAAAGATAGTAGATATACTTGCTGCTCAATGCACAGGGCAAAATTCATTTGCACATATCTTCATTTTCACTTTTTTCTTGTGGCTATTTGACCTTTGCAGAGAGTTTCAAAACACACTAAACTGTATATGTCTGTGCATGTATAAGAATGCACTGCTAATGTCCAGAGTTTGCTAAAAACAATTCTTGTCTAGTCCCTCAATTGAAACTTAGTTAAAAGGCATGTAAACCCTATAAATGAAAACTTTTGTCTGTGATGGTTTTTCGATGCCACACAGATTAAGAAATATTTTCCCTTGTGTGAAAGATAAAACTAGAGTGTTACTGTAGCTAATACCCAGACTTTTGATCTTTAAAGAAAGTATCTTCTGAGAAAATGTAATTATAAATAATCATCCAGTTGCAGAATTTTATGGCAGCTCTGTACCATCACAGAGTTTGCTCAGAATTCAGACATGTGCTACTGTATATGTAGGAATTTAAATAATATTTATAATCTCAGGAAAAAAACCCACTCTTTTGCATGTTAAAACACTCAAAGCTCTGAATGCATTGTTACAGATGGAATAGGTGTTTGATATAGTCCGTTGATCATTAAAATAAATTCTAGCAGTCAAACAAGTAATGTCATAGTAAAAAAAAATCATCTAAATTTTAAATTCTTCCCCCCCTTGTCGTAGATCCTTCTCTTCACCAAAGATGTTTTGTTTGCAAAATTACAAAGAATTAAACACAGAACTAAATACAGAACTTAAAAGTAAAAAATAAATAAATCTGGTAGCGTTTGAAAACATTTGGTAAAGAATAATATTGGGTAGTTTGCATTTTTCCAGCTAACCACTATATTTTGAAGGTTTATAAGTTTGTGTGTTTTCTTATATATTTTTCTCAATATTTGTGGCTCTACATTTGAATGCCAAATAGCGCAGTATTTGATGCTGTGCATGTTTTAAATATATACAAACATAGGCATTTGATGAAGAAGCAAAATGTTTTGTATTTATATTTTCTTAAAGATTTGGGGGCTCTTGTTCCTTTTTAGCTCACCCATTGTTGATAAAATCTCCTGTCCAATTGTTTTAGCTCAACAGCAAATACATTTGCATATAGAATGCATGTGAAGATGTCCCTCTTGTGATTATATAACTCATTGCCAGGCAAAAAAGTAACAAGAGCTTATTTTTATGTTTGCTTTTTATTTTTATCATTGCTTTGAATGAGTGTCATTTCATCCTTTCATGTCAAGAATGCCTCTATGTTGGACAACTTCAGAAACAGAGACTAGTGCTGTCTGTGGCTTTGAAAGAGCTTCAAATATTTTTTTTTTTCTAGGAATAATTTTAGTAAAGGGTAAAGAGGAAATTGTCTGTTCAAGTTCAGACTATTGTCGTTATAGCCTACTAACTAACAGCAACTGCCTACATTCTCCTATTGGATCTTTTAATTAGAAATGACAGAGACTCTGTGTGCAAGGTAGCTGCTTTACCACTAGACCATTACATGCCCTGCTATTGTTCAAAGCTTTACATCATTTTGAATCTTGAAGGATTAAAGTAAATCTCTTTGAGCAATTGCCTATATCTAATGAAGGTAGTTCTCAAGCTTTGAATATGATGAAATTATATTATATTTTTCTCTGAATGCATATGGATCTTTCATAACTGTGCATGATATGAGAAATACATTAAAGCAGACAGATGATGATGACAATGATGATGATGACAATGATGATGATGATGAAATATATATATAATTCCTACTGAATCCTAATAGCCCATGAGCATATCCTAAATTAAAAATTAAATAATTCAAATTTTAGAATGCAGGAATATTTCCTCTTCAAAGTAAAATACATGATAAAGCTGTATGCTTGCTTATTTATTTTAACAACCTACAGAACCAGATGATATTACCTGATTTTAACTGGATTAAACTTTTCTACAATGTTTTTGTTTTACTTGAAAAATACAGCTGTTCTACAACTTCCAAATTAGCTTTTATCTGTTTGACTTCTGAGGCAAATATTATTCAGACTGACTCTTAATTTTATATGTTCACACTGGTCTTTTAAACTATGTGATAGTGTATCTGAGTGCAGTTTTACTCTGCAAAATAATATAACAAGTGAATCAAAATCCAAAGGCCTAAAGTAATCTAAGATTGTGTCTCACTTTAGATAGGAAAACTGACTGGGTAACTTTAGGCCAGTCATACTCTCTCAGCTCAGTCCACCTCACAGGGTAAGGGTGCTATCACCTTAGGCAAATGAATTTTCTTTATCTTTCATGGCCATATTCCTAACATACAAGTAATTATTTCTACATTTTTTATTTATTTTGTATGATTTAGGAAAACACAAGTGGCCTATCTCAGTCTGTTTAGTTGTGTGAGCTAAAGGGTTTCTTTTAATTTTAGGAGATGTAGTACTGAACTGTCAATTTTAAATTTCTTAAAAACTGCCAACATTTTTTACTGTGTTGAGCACTACCCAGTAAAACAGCTTGAGTGAAAAAAAGTAAGACAAATGTTCCACCCCCACCATCAAATGGGGAAAAATGGTGAAATCTGAAGGAATCAAGGTGCCCAGTGGAAATATCAAAAGTCGGTATGAGGACAATTACTACAAATACCTGGGCATCCTTCAAGCTGACAACATCAAGCACAATGAAGTCAAAAGTAAGTTAGAATCAAATACATCAAGAGAGTGAAGAAGATCTTTAAGTCCAAAGTCGGTGAAGGAAGTACCATCAAGGCGATTAATACCTGTGCAATTCCAGTCATTAGATGTACAGCTGAAATAGTTTACTGTACTCAATCAGAACTAAAAGCCGTGGATATGAAGACCAGAAAAATAATGACAATGAATCATGCCCTTCATCCTTGCAGCAATGTTGACAGACATCAATAAGAGTTGGGAATTGCATGGAATGTTTCAAGCATATCAAGTGGCTGAAGAAGAAAAAAGGGCATTGGAAGAATATCTGAAGGACAGTGAAGAAGTTGCACTGAAGTTTCTATACCAAGAAAGCTTACTGAGTATTGGAAAGACCAAATTGGCTTACAAGAAAGACTGAATGAAACACAAAAAAGAGACATGGAAAGACAAAGTATTACATGATCAGTACATTAAAAATATCAGGCAAAGCATATATTACCAAGACCTGGCAGTGGCTAAAAGTTGAAGAAACAGACAGAGGGGCTAATTTTGGCTGCACAAGACCAAGCCTTAAGAATAAATGCATACAAAGTCAGAATAAAGAAGATGGCAACAGACAGCAAGTGCCACTTTTGCCAAAAATTGAAGAAACAGTAAACTACTTGGCTATCTGTGGTAAGAAGTTTAAACAGACTAACTACAAACAAGCATGACAATCCAAAGCATTAGAAGATCTTCAAGAAATACCAATTGCCTGCAAGCAAGAACTGATGAGATCAAAAAATAGGAAAAGTTATAGAAAACGAAGAAGCTAAAGTGCTCTTGGACTTTAGAGTATAAATAGATAGGCATCTATCACATAACACCCAAGACATAACAATTGTCTATAGGAAAGGGGGGAAAAGTCTGCTTAGTAGATCTGACAATACTTGGAGATAGCAGAATAGAAGAGAAAGAGCTGGAAGAGATAACAAAATACAAAGACCTCCAAATAGAAAGGAAAAGTAGTACCAATAGTAATAGGCACAATGGGTGCAATTCCAAAACAACTGCATCACCTTGGAACACTATCAGCACTGCCAAAATAACCATCATCAATTGCAAAGATAGCTTTAATTGGAACAGCTTACATACTAGGATAATACATTTAACAGCATGAAACATCAACATCTGCCTATCTTAGGTCCTTAGGAAGAATGCAACAGGTTGGTAAAAACATGAAATCCAGTCTACATATCTGGCTGACTGTGTCACCAATCATCATCATCATAAAAAATTAAAATTGAAAGATTATGGCATGAAGTAACCATTGGTTATCAGCACACTAAATGCTATTGGACAGCAGAAATGTTAGACAAAATATCTACTGTACCTATCGATTGCAAAAGGCCACACTACCTGCTACATATATATTATGCCAATGCATTACAACATCCTAGGCTCTTGTGAAGAACTTGATGTATATGGAACCTAATACCAGCTAAAGAATTTGCAGCTGTGACTTCATACTGTTGTGAACAGATAATGAGAATAATGACTCTATAGGTTGACAAAAATGCCAGATCCAGTCTAAACATCAGGATTGAACAAATGACCATAATATGTCAATTATTATTACAACTGTCACTGTTGAAAGATCTGAAAGAGAAGGTTAGAAGTAAGTCATCATGGAGGAAAATGATTTGATGACATATAATCAATCTATCACAGTCAGATATATAGACAATCTTTTAAATGTATTTATTATATTCAGCTCAATTTTCCAGGACATATATGGCACTCTTTCCTACAGTTTCTTCCTACAATAATCTTGTATGATGTGTTGTTTCTTTACCAAGTCTTTCCATTGAAATTCTATGGCTAAGGATAGATGTGGACCTACTTCATTCATCTTTGTCCAATACCTTAAATCGGTACAAACACTAAAGCGATAATGTTTTCTACACCTAAAATGCTGTTTTCTGGAGCTGCTAACTTGTTTTACTTGGTTAATAGCCAGATGCAGTTGTGCTATCCTACCAGCTAACAATTTAATGTTGATTTGAGTTCTTTAAACTCTCTGTACATATTTAGCAATAAAACTACAAGGCATGCCATTGAAGACATAGCTCAATTAGTATAACAGCATATTTATGGCTACATTTCGAAGATTGTTAGAATTTGGCTGACAAATACAAGCAATTAAGTCACGTCAAGTCATCAAGACGAGACAAGAAAACAATCCAGAGTTTGCCAGATCAGGTACAAATACTGGAAAATCTAGGAATAACACCACCCGCAGCCAAAAAAGAAACAAAAAACAAAACCCAAGACTTTACAAATAGAAGAAACAAGGTTTGTAATTATGAAGGAATCTTGGCAACTGCAGCACATTTATTCATTGGATAGAAATCTAGAAAGTCTGTATAGATCAGTCTTTTCCAACTTCGGATATTTCAACCATGTTAGGACTGCAACTCTCAGAATATTGGGCTGGCATGAGACTACGAAGGGTGTCAGATTTCAGAAGGATATTTCTGATAACAGAAATATTAAAAAGGTTGTGTGTGTATAGGGGAAAGTGGGAGACTGGGCAAAAATATGCTGCCAAGGGAAAGGTGAGATGCGAGACAGCTTAGCCTTAGCTCATAGCTAGAAAGTGGACAGGGCAATGGGCTCAGAAAAGAGTCTCAGTCCAAGTAACTAGAGAGTAACCCTCCCTAGTTATTTGGACTGTTATAAGAGATGGCCAGGGAGGGAAGAATTGTTCTTTTGACCTTGAAGATTCCATTAATGTAGCTTTACAATTAAGTAGAATTAGCTAATATTCCTATCTGGTTTACTCCACAAAGCCTACAGGCTGCTTTAACACCAGAATTCATGGTATTCATAAATATAGTCTGCCACTACATTAATTAATGAAGCTGATAGTGTCATCCTGTTGATTTCAGCTAAGTGTGAAGAGACTAGGGTTCAAAGTCTTAATATGCATTAACTCATTTCTCTAAAGAGAATTGGAATTTTGTGATATATTTAGGTTTGAAATTGTGATTAGTAATGTAATTAAAAATAACTATCATTCTTCTCTGCGTGGATCGTAGGTCCTATATTGTAAGATGTTTATTTGTTAAATTCCTGGAGAGTAATACCGAGAATGGAAGTCAAAATTACAAAAGTCCTATTATTATTTGTCAGATCCAGATATATGAATCAATTGTTTCATGAGCAAGTATCATTTATTTCAGTTCATAAGTAATTAAATAGCAAATTAATGTGAAATGTGATAAGCGATTGTAACAATTAAGCCTATGTTTTTACCTTTAGGAAGGAAAGTATTAAGTGATTACAAGAATTACTCTGATAGAGACACAAAAAATTACTATCATTCACTGCAAATGATATGCTTTTATTTCATATAATTACAGTTTGTGAGAACAGTGACATCTTTTTGAAAACTATAATGTTACTTTTTTATCCAACAAAAAATAAAGCTTTGGAAATCAACAATCAACTAGAAAATGACCATAATTGCATTACCATATATTTGATTTATAAGCTGAGTTGTAAACAAGTTATTATCATTTTTCAATCCTTTTTTTTTCACAAGCAATCACGTCAAGAACTTGCTTCTTATCCATACATTCACATTCTATAGAAATCACAAAGTGGTAAAACTGGTAAAATAAACCAGCTTAAAACATTATTTGGCATCCTAGGTGGTTCCCCCCCTCCCCCTTAAGCTTGTTTTCTGATTTAGGTAAACTGTTTAAATTGAGGCTTTTTGGTTTCATCATTTCAGAAAAGCAATGCAGCTGCAAATATTAGCATATGTGATACATATACACACACATAAAAGACACTTGTTTCTTCATTAAAAATAACCATATAATGTTTATGGGACAATTCTTTTTTTATATAGCCAGTTTTTAATGGATCCAAGCGCAGTAAATCTTTAAGTTTGACACATGATTAATAGTCCAACTTTTGTGATTAATGTTTTCTCTGCCTTTGTGTCTTGTTTTTTCTTCCTTCCAGTATTATATGTAATGTTTTCTGATTCCTTGCTCAAATTCTTCTTATACACAACAGATGTTGCGGACAGGAATAAAGGTGTCACAGCCATTTGAAAAATATCATATGACATGTAATTAGATTTTTTTTTCTTTTCTCAATAACTTGATACAAAACAGCTTGAATGTTTTGTGAATTTCAGACATCTAGCAGTCAAGACTTTGCAGTATGATAGAATTGAATGATGGTAGTACTTTAAACTTTATAAAGAAATACAGGCTTCCCAAATTAGACCATCCCTCTCTGCAAGTACATGATACAACAATTATGTTTCTTAACTAAATAGTCTTTTATTACATTGTGCTTGCTTTGCCTATTGCAAATTTGTTTAGGAAAATAATTGATATAGTAACATAATCCTATGCATGCACTTGCAAGTCAGTCCTGTTTAGTTAAATGGCTATTAATTTCTATTGTATGTTTGTGTCTGAGCTTACAATGGAAGTATTAAAGGCAGCAATATAGAAGTAAGCGTTTTTTAGTTTCATACAGAATTGGGTGAGATAAGCTTACATCTACTGATTTTGGATGCACAACTTGATCTGTATGTACAGATGAGTTAAAATAGCGTAGTAGCACCCTGCTATGAACAGTTAAAAGATACTTCTCTTTCAAATGATTTTTCTTTAAAAAAAACATATTCGAAATGTAAAAGTTACAAAACCAGTCACACTCTGTTACAGATAGATTTTGTATCTACTAGTGAAGGCATCTTGAATAAACAAATTTCTTCCCAGTCATTCCTACTTTCACAAACACAAGTGACACATTCCACAATGTTCCTAAGAATTTTTGGGAGGGACATCAGGGGAATTCCTGTGCTGAATTAAATGCGTTTTGCAGATGAAACCAATGCTCACATTGATGAGAAACAAAGCTTGAATCTGTACAGGTAAGTACCAGTATATATAATTTATACACATAAAAAATGTCCAAAAGTAATAAGTGATCTAGACTATTGTAGAATAATAATGTGTGACTATTGGGTAATTTTTCACAAGTCACTTCATATGCTATTTACTGTATTTTTCACTCTATAAGACACCCTTCTCCCTCCTCCCCCACAAAATGGGTGGAAATGTCTGTGTGTCTTATGGAGCGAATATTGCAGCCAGGCCGCAGTGGTGGGGTCCTTTTACACTGCTGAACCCCGCCAGAGTGCAGGAGTCAATAGGCAGAGCTGACACATGAGAGGACACCTATCTGTGGTCCTCTCAGGCTCTGCCTCCTGCCCTCACTACACTTCTGCTCCATATTTGGCACTCCATATAAACAGTGAGACGGTGCTCCAGATTCATTTTTTTCTTCCTTGAAACCTAGGTGCGTCTTATGGAGCAAAAAATATGGTATATGCTTTTAATATGCTTTTAATAGTATTTTCTTTAGTAGTATAATACTTTCATTTCCCACTGTGTAGTATACATGGTGGCTTATAATAATCAAATGGAAAACACTAACATCAATTTAAATTGTAATGTTAGATACAACCATTATAGCAATGTAAACATAAGCTAAAACAGCAACACTGCTACCTCAAATATTAAATGCAAATTGGAGTTTTAACATCATTTAATAGACACCAATGATGGTAACTTATAATTACATGTTCCAAAAATAGACTGGCACTAATGATACATGCTTTATAAACAAGAGCCTATAAATCACGAAGGCATACAGGAAAGAAATTATATCTTTATAATAGCATAGTAGTATTTTGGATTGTTTCCAAAAACAGACTAATAATTAGACCTTATTGGAAAAACAGAAAGCAACAAACCAAAATTTATTTTCCTGTCATATTCCTAATTTCTCTAAATGTTCGGAGACAGTTCTGCATATAATGCATTACATTCATCTATAAGGAACATTGGTAATTTGGCAGACATTTTGATACGTTTTATAGAATGAAATAAGTCTGAAGATTAATTAGTACTGAAAAGTTAAAATGTGTGTGCTGAAAATTTAGTGTGTGAGACAGCAAGTAGAAAATTAGAAAGACTAAATCTAATCAGAAACAGCAGGTTAATTTGATAAAATACATGGTACACAAATCATACATATCACTGTACTGAATTTCTAATATTAAGCTCTTTTCCACTGTATAAACAGTGCATATTTCCCAGCATGTGAATGTTTCATGGAAAAATGGTCATTGTACTATTGATAGGCACTATCGCTTTAATATCCAAAATGTGCATCAGAGCGCATGAACTTAAGACCTCTTTGTAATGCCTTAAAGATGCATGTTTTCCTATCATGAAGATTAGCCAGAGTATACTGTAGCAACTTTAAAATATTGCAGATACTTACATTCCTGTGTGCTCCAAAGCACCTTTTGGAGATCAAAACAATTTCCATGACATGTACAAGTACTTTTGAATATTTACTTAGGTTTCATCTATTGATGGGATGAACTGAACACAGCTATAAAAATTGGTGTGAATTAAGGATGACCCATAGCATCAAAACTAAGGAATAGTTCAAAAGAAGTAAATTGTAAGATTACTGGAAAAGAAATGTTATATCTGTAAATCTCCTTAATTCTTAATATTCTTGTTGTCTCAATGAATAAGTACTGTTTTTATGTACCAGTACTTATACTTGTAAGTGAAAAATGTTATATAAATTGCATAATATCCTAACTTACATGTAGAATATGACCCAATGTGGGTTGTGAGAAACTAATCCTTTTCCTCTATGGATAGATACAGATGTGCATTTCTTCCTGATATTTAACCACATGCCATTTTATACTGGTAAAAGTATATATCACAACTATTCTGAAATGTAAAGGCCCTATAATTTCTGTTTTATAGTTAATTTCAGTACTAAATGGAAATTTGGATTTGACACCGGCAGTAAATATTCTGATAATAATCAGAAAAAACAGAAAAGATATTTTATGTTGATGCAGAGAGGTATACATATCCCAGTTAAAGTCGTTATAGATGTACAGTGAACTAATGTTTAATATTAAGAAATAATTATTGAATGTTTTATTATGGGAGCAAAAGGAAAGATATATTATTGTCAAGCTTGTCATACATTTTAACAAGCAGCATGATAGCTGTATAGAGCATTTTCAAATGTTTTAGTATCTGGATGAATAGCATCGGGATATCTGGTGTCAGGTCCTCGACTAGGACTTGAATGATTAATTATTAAGTTTTTACCAGTCTTAATAGGTATTTAATTGTAGATTGCCCTCACATAATAATATATCAAATTTATATGCCCCCAGCTCTCAGTGACTCTCGGCAGTTAATACACTTTCTACCCCATTTCTATTGAAAAGTAATTGTTTAATGAGTAGTAAAATTTAGATTTATCCCACAAATAATGATATATAAATGCTGATAAATATCCTATACAATACTGCCAAAATTATCAATATTTCAGCATTGAAAATATGGATTATAATTGTAGGACATATTTCTGCCTCTCAGGATTAAGGAATCTCTCACTAATGCAGACATGGTATGTGGTATGTTAAATAGTAACAATTTTTATTCTATTTTAAATATTCATGCTTTTTCTTATCTTGATCATTCCATATGTACTTATTACATCTTCTAGACTTAAAAGATAGAGTTAGTACTTCAAACTCAGCATTGTATGTTCTTAATAACATGGTATCCTAATTAATTTATCTAAGTATTATGAATTTACATTTTCAGTATAATCATTTGGTGTCGTATGTGAGTACATTTCTGGGATTTACAGTTGTCCTAGTCATTTATAATTATCTTTGTGAGGCAGTGGTAGGATTCAGCCAATTTGCACCTATTCGGGAGAACCGGTTGTTAACCTTCTAAGCAGTTCGGAGAACCGGTTGTTGGAAGAAATCTTATTTTGTTTTTTTCCACTTTACAGGGCTAATCCTGTAAGGAAGGCAGGAAGGAAACATTCTGGTGTTGTTTCTAGCCTAATCTTTATTGCCCTGCTTACAGAAACTGCCTCTCCGGTTAACCCTTATTACATTGTAACAGCTAAGGCGAAGTGCCCATTGATGTGAGTGATGTTGAATTGGCCCCGCCCACACAGTCACATGACCACCGAGCCACGCCTACTTGGCTGGTCATTAGGGCAGAGAACCAGTTGTTAAATTATTTGAATCCCACCACTGTTGTGAGGTTTGTTTTGAGAAACATCAGAAATGAAAGTAATGAAAGCAGCATTCAGGGATGCAAATATCTAATGTATGTTAAACAAACAAAGTGGTATAAAAATTCCTGCAACTGTGATGTATCAATGCAAGCCCCAGAGATAAGATTCCACTTGTTATACCTTTGTACCTTTTCACCCTACAAGTATAGAGAATAATTCCTTTTTATGTTTTGTTATGGTTATGAACTAGATTGGTTTCAGTCTGCTTGCTTCTTTCCTTTTCAAAACTAACTTTCACACCGTGCAATCTTACAAAAGAAATATCTTAGAATCTACAAAAGAAAGTAGATTCTTCTAAGTAGATGAAATTTCTACTGCCATAACTTACTGAAATCTATTTTTTCCAAGCATGATTTTGTAGTCTATCCCTTATACATGTGATCAGTGCTGTTGGTTAGTAGTCATGTAATAAATTGTCTAAAAAGCAATTACAGATAAATTTTACTGACATCTTCCTTTTTTATCATCATCACCATCATCACCACTACCACATTGTTGTTGTTTGTTGTGTTGTTAAAAAAAATCAAGGTTGCTGGAAAATAAAAAGGGAAATGAGAAATGGTGAGGGAAAAAGAGAGAGAGAAAGGCAAATACACTGAGGTAATAGTGCACAAGTCCTGTATTTGCAACTCATGAGCTTCATCCAAAAGTTCATAACTCACTGTTTTAGGCAGATAGTAGAATGTATGATCTGGATAATGGGATGACTTGGTTTTAAGGAGATATTATCTCAACAATTTTGTTTCCATAGAAAAGATGGAGAGTTATAAGTAATATGATTTGGGATAGAAGGGGCAGCAGGAGACAAAAATGAAAAATACCACCATTTATGTAAATGCTCTAAAAAAATAAGAGTTTCTGGTCAAGTGAGAGGAAATGATTTTAGAGCTCAATCTGGAAGACTTTGAATGCAAGTAAAGTTACGGATTTAGTCAAGGTATGGGGATATGGATGGAAAATTGCCTAAAAACAAATCTCCTCTGCAGACACATATACGTGGATGTTTTTTAACCTTCATGGGAGATTAAATATTAAGCAAAATAAACATCATTTTCCTAATAGTAAAATATTGAAATACTGCAGACATGCTAGCTAGTGAACTGCTTTATGAGATCCATCAGAAGTTACTGTGCCACACTTTAATCATGCAGGCATATCTGCATTACTGAACCATTCAAAGATAGTCTTTCTTTGTATGAAAGTCTCTTTCTACTTTCAGAAGAGAACTCTGAATTCAATTCTGAATTCAGCAATGAAAAGTTATCATGACCCTGTGCTTTTAAAAAGATCATTTTCTTAGGCAGTGACTTTTTGGAACAGTTATTCTTCACTGTATTTTATATTAACCAGACAGTAAAAATGCTATTTTCCTACACTGGAAAATGCATGTAGTTATTTTTCCCTTTCAATATTTGATAGATTTGCTTCCTCAGAGGCTTATTACTTTATTCTGCTTAGCAATAATTCTACCCTTGGCATTTTTTTTAATCCAAAAGTTGCAATGTCACTGGCAGTTTTATCATTGAATAATCTGATCACTGTTCGAGAGCAAATAAAATAAAAACGGGATACCAAGATATCTTATCATTTGCTTCTATATTTGATCATTATATTTTAATACATTATTGTACATGAGAGAAAATCAAACAATATTTGGAAACACCTTGTTGCTAAGTTAAATTATGTAAGAGTGGATAATATATGCAGGATAAGGAATTCAATGAGTATATGCAATTCAGAAGGAATATGAATTCTTTTTACAATATGACTGTATTACAGATCTGCTTATTGTTATTTTTTAAGAAGAACTTTAAGAAAACATGGTTAAAATAATCACATAAATAACTAAATTGTTATATAGAGAGAAAAAGTTGGTTTATCTTCTTCTCCTTTTCTTCTTCATATCCTCAACTATGTGATGTAAACCTTGTCACTTTGAATGATAACCTTTGAATTTCAGATTGTAAAAGGTTCTAAGTTTTACACCGTTATTTGCAAAATTTATTTTTTAAATCCTTGGCCTGCACATGTACTAAAAATATTCCCTTTTTTGTGATCACTCTGGCACTTTCTGTGAATTGGCCAATAAATATGGTTTTAGAATTTCACATAAAAATTATGTTCAATGATCTTTATTCTTTCAAATGTGTGTGAGTCTTGCACTGTGAAGAAAAATAAGTTTCTTTCGTTAATATTTTCATTTCGAACAAAAATAATGGTCTCATAGTAATCTTGTGAGTATTAATATATTCTGTCAATGTGGCTGGACATGAAAATATGAATTGGTATGGGAGGAAGCATAAGATAGAGAATAAATACATGATGGTGGGAATGAGATAACATTAGAAAGTAACATGAAAATACACAAAATGAGATGGGGGACAAAATTTAATCTTCCTCTTGTTAATGCTTTGTTTTTCACATCCCCAAAGCAAACTTGCTTATCTTAATTGAATGAATAATATTGTTATAATAAAAGTGGAACATACAGAAAGGTAATCTGAAGGGAACCTAATGTTCACTAAAATAACCAAATAACCAAATGTATTTAAAGTCATATTTATTTCAACAAGCTTTCTTGACCACACTAATGTACATGTCAGTCAAACAATTCTAAATAGGATTTTGTGGAAGCATGACAAAGTGTGTAGTAATAGGAAAATAAAATGAAACCATAGGGTCTCTTTCACTGAAAGAGATTTACTGAATCTCAATTTACACTAAATACACTGGAACATTGTTTTGCTTCCTGAAAAAACTTTTGGTTATTATGATAGACCCCTTCAAACTAAACACAAATATAGTTTCAAAATTACTAAATCATGCAGGAGTCTTGAGAAATATGAAATCAACTTTTTATGACAATAATGAATTTAATTTACTAATTTAAATTAGTAAAATTAGATTTTATATACACACATTTAGTTTAGTGTGTGTGTGTGTGTGTAACAGAATATTTCTTTAAACAATACATAATAGGTTAAATCACAAGTTATTTTTCTCATTAGCACCTAAAAATATATAAGAGTGTTCTGAACCCAAAGTGTTCAGGAGGCAAAAAATTTTTGTCCAGTGATATACAGTAGCTTAGGCAGCATATAGGTGGTCTTGTCTGGAAGTGAAGCAGGATCATCCATGGTTAATATTGGAATGGGGGACTGCTACAAAGTATGGAGGCTGTGGAACCTCAGGATGAATGGCAAGCTTCAACACCTTCAAATGAACAGAAAGAGCAACCACAGGTAAGACTGAAGGACCAGCAAGTAGACCAATCCCACAGAACCTCTCCAGCTAAAGAGAAGATGGAAGATCATCCATGTGAGCAAAAAGGTAAATAAAAGCATGATTTAAGAAAATTATAAGTGAATTAAGGGACCAGACAAATGGAATGGAATAAATATGAGGACTGTGGACTAAACTTAAAAACTGAAAAAACATGGGGAAAAAATAAAAACCATTCTCTAAAAACAAGAAGCCTATGTGGATATGTCTATGAAATCACCAGGAATCAGGTTCAACAAGAAACACTTTTAATTTTTTTACAAGTAAAATTCAAGGACTAGTCATAAATACTACTCATTCACCACCATCGTGCCTTTGGAGAGCTTGTGAAAAAGAGGTCAATAACTGAGGATGACTTGTAGTCAGCATTGCAGCCATCATGCCTTTTTTCAAATTGCACCATTGCATTCCTTCTCTCCCAGAGCTTTCCACCTTATTACCCTAGCCCACAGTCTTATTTTGAAGTTTGTATTTTGACCCTTAAGATTTTTTATTTTTGTTAAAACTTTTGATGTCCCTTTCCAAACATAATAATGTCTCCCATTTTGGCTATATCACTTTGATAATTCAACCTTTTGCTTGCTATTAAAACAGAGGATAATTCTGATTTTATTATAATATCACATTGCTGATGAAGAAAGAATAAAATCAATAGCTACTAAGTACCACACCTATTATCAGGAAGAGATTACAATGGGATGAACCAGATATACATAGATAAATCTTTGCATTTTAAATAGTAAGAATTAAAATATGACTAATTTGATCTATTAAACTGAGTTCTAATGTCTGATCCTTTAAACTGAACTATAAAAACTGGACTTGCTTCTAAATTTTGATTAATCAAAATATCACATCTGAATTTGTAACAGCACTTGTGTAGTTTTTCAGTAGAAGGACTGAAATGTATTCAGCCTACCAACCATATATTTCAAATATTACCATGAGATCATTTGATAAAGGACTTATTTTTAGAGTATTTAAATAAAATCTACTAGCTGAGTTTTCCTATTTACATTTTCTTGCATTGAAGCCAAGCTATAAAACAAACTTCCTAAAAGATTTATCTGAAACCTTCTGGGTTTAAAAAGGATTAGAGAATAACTCCGTTCACATTCATTGCACTGATGGATTGGAAGCAGAATGATTTATTGTGGTTTTTAAAAACAAATCTTGAAGATTAGGTTAGAGCAGACAAATTCTGAAATCAAATAAAAACAGGATGGTAAGATGAAAAACTTTACCTTAAGCCCAAATGGTATACTTGTCAGAGGCATGTTAATCAATTGTGTCAGGAAATAGCCCATATATCAATGTGGTAAATTGCTTTGGGGGCTCATAGGGTTGTATAAGCAATGTACCCTGAAATGAACAGGCTTTGTGGAAGGCATATTTGGTTAAATGTGAAGACTTTATGCCTCAGATTAACTTGAAATAAATATACTTTGATTAATCACTTCGAGAGTAACACTTTGGACATCACTCCCAATGCATTCATTTAGTATATATACAATGCTTGACACAAATATACTTCTCTGATGATCTTTGGAAATCAAGTTAAGTATTTCCATCTATTCTCTATTCTCTTACTCCATAGATTTCATTCCAGTTAAGGTAATCAATCAATTAAAAACCTGCTTTGCAATTTTAGGAAAATAAGAAAAAACACCTGACACAAGCAGAATATCAAATATGTTTAATGACAATCTGAACATATCAATTAAACATTAACCAACCCCCCCACACGCACACATTATCATTATACCAGAGAAAGGTGGCATATAAATTGAACTAATAATATACCACATACAGTATATTAAATGTATTTATTTTAATTATTTATATTCCTTTCTTAATGGAAGTTTCCCAGTTCAACTTTCTTTTGTTGACCTAGAAAAAGGGTGTAGTAGGCCACAATAACTTGAAAAAATATGAAAAGTTTATATTATTTTTAAAATATTTTTAAAATGAGTTCTAATAGCTTTTAAAAACTGCATTTTCTTTTTTTCCCTTTGATAGTGTGCTATTTAATTCTAACTGTATGTTATACCATAGCAACATCTACTTATGTGGGGAGCATGTGACATTTTTAAAAATCCATATTCAATATGTCATGCATTACAGACTTATGATCTGTTTTAATGTAAACCTCAGCACAGAATATTCATATTTTATAGTTCCTGTTTAAAAAAACTGTTGATCCTTAATGACTACAGTAAAACACCATGTATATTTCTTGAGATGCCATAGTTTTTCATCTCATTGCATTAATACCTTTGATACCATTCATTAAAGGCTGTTTCTCATTTCCTAGAGCTTAAATCTGCTGTTATTCTTGCACAATACTTGTTCTTCAGACAAATTCAGTGCCATATTTTTCATATTAATGCTTATTATTTCAATCCCATGACTTATCCATAATATTATATAAATGTATTATTTCTCTACTGCTACAGAACTTCAAGATTTCCTTTTCTATCTATCATAGTTTTGATCCATTTACTACTTAAATTAGAGTCTTCTGCTTCGTGAATATTAATTTTACTTTAATCAAAAACAGTACGGAAATGTTGTGAACTGCATGCTATGTTGTAAGAAAAGAAAAATAATTATCTTTTAATCTTGAAAAACTTTAAAAAACCCTCGAAGCACATTTTATAAAGGAACCTGTATCCACTCGGCAAATAAGATTTTTAAGAAGGCTTTTGAAATTTTGGGATCCTGAGATAGTTTTCCAAACATTTTGAGGACTCTGCAATGTCCTTTGTTCCCTACAGCCACAATACAGTGAGCTATGGTTTAACAAATTGCCTCCGGTTTTTGTTTTGTTTTTTCATTCTCGTGTTACTTCTAACATAGACCATTCTTAATTTCTATTGCCCATATTGCAAGATATTGTGACTTACAAATGTAAGGAATGGAAGTGGAGAGGTAGGAATCATCAGTTATCTATCTAACTAGAGATGTCATATAAAGATGCAACCATTTATTCTCTCCAAAGCTACCATGTACTAAACCAAGTCTTTGATAATTCAAAAAGTCAGGGGGAGGAAGTCTTAATTTATATAAAATACAGACCATGCAAAAGCTTCAACTATAAAAGAAAGAAGCAGCTGATATACACACTTGGCATTAGCACAAAAATATATGTGCTGGCTGGGGTTAAAGTAAAGTTTTGACAGAGAGAGAGAGAGAAGAGAGAAAAAGAAAATATCCAAGATAAAATCAAACTTGGTTTGGAAAGCAGTTCTAAAAAATGGCCAATTTGATTTTTGTCTTGATAAAAAACTACAGCATTTAACTTAGGATCTGAAACCTAAATAGAATCGTATCTCCAATTAAAAAAAAAACAAGCCACTTTCTAATGAAATGGGGTAAAATGTGTAACTACAAAAACTCCTCAGAGAATAAAGATTGCCAACTTTCCAAGAAACAGGTACCAAATATTGAAAGCTATTTCATAGATATACTGTAGATATAAAACAAACTTTTTCATTTTTAGAGAATTAATCCTGTTTATAGTTTAATATTCATAGAAGCTGGAGACATTATAAAAGTGCTGTTAGGTTAGAAACATACCCAATCCCAGAAATAAAGTGGTATGCATCTGAAGCTCACAATTTCAAGATTTTTTGACATGAATATCTCATGTTCACATACTTTGAATTCTCTGGGTATTTGGGTTGTTAATGTAAAGTGAGGGATAGTAAGATTAAATACATAAAAATGCATCTTAATTTAAAGAAATATCATATTAGGAAGGACCAGAAGGAAAATCACACAAACAGCACATATAATATTGCAACCAGATAAGGCAACATGAGCCAAAGGCAAAAAAAATCAAAATAGTGAAAAATAGTGAAGAAATAAGCTCAAAAATTGTAGCAATGAATAACTTGTTGAATTAAACAATAACAGTAAACCAAACACTGTCTAGTGATAATTATCATCAGTGTATGGTATTGTTACATTAGCCAGGAGACCACAATGTTATTGCAGAGTAGTAGTTTGGCTGTCAATTTATCAGCTTTGTTGTAGGACATGCTTGCACAGTTCCCAAGGTGTGCTAAGGAGGGCAAACTAGCTTCGTTCCGGAAAGAAAGATGAGTGGCTCTTCCTGCAGCAGCATCTTAGACCCCTCCCTTCCCCAGAGCCGCCTTATAAACAGGAACTACATCCGGGAAGATTCAGAGCAGGAATCTGACTGCCTGCATGAAGCACCAACTTGTCCCCCCCCCACTCCCTGCAGTGGTAGCTATTTATCTACTTGCATGGAATATGCTTTCGAACTGTTAAGTGGAAGAAGCTGAGGTGAGTGACAGGAGCTCACCCCACCACACAGTGCTAGGACTTGAACTGCTGCAGCAGAGACCATTTCCAGAATCATTAAGCCACTGATCCACCAAGCCTCTTTGATTCCCTAAATGATTTCCTTGGAACTTTCATTCTAAGAAAGATAAAAAGAAAATAATGTTCACGTATTAGCTGAATATACTGTAATATGGACTTGGAATTAGAGAATAGACCTGTTCAGACAGCCGAGCTCCCTACCTTCACAACTATCACACTTTCATCCTGAATTTTGAAGGAGTACCAGGCTCACATGATTTCAAAGTCTTCTTTGGGTCATACTGCTGAGGATCTTCTGAAAGAATTCATGCAGTTTGTATATCGACACTGAAGCTTTGCTATTTCTTCTTAAATTTTCTTTCTTCCCAAGCTTATCCATAGTCCTTCATCTCTTAATCAAGTTAAATAAAATTCTTACATAATAATTACTTGTTTTTAAACTCAAACTTTATCCTTGGATTCAATAAAGGTTAGGATATTTGCCTTCAGACCTCCCATAAAGTATATGCAAGTCAGAGGAAAAAATGCTTGTAAAATGTGTATTCAATTCTCTATTCAGTTTGAAACCTCTACTTACTCAGCTGAATGCCTAAAAAAATGAACAAATCTGTAAATATGGGTTTGTTTTCATTACTTTCAGTATGCAATCTGAATTCATATGTAGTTTTGTACAGATTTCCTCTAATGCATAAAAATATCTGCCTGTTTTTAAGTTATGCAAATTAATATACGCAATTGTGTCTTCATTTTCCCTAAAAATACAGGTTATTTTCACATATTTAAGCTGGAAAACTGCCTTGCAAAATAGTGCAAATTTTGACGCATAAGTGCAAAATTAGGTGATTCTGATGAAATATGTATTTAGTTGCTAGCATCTTAGCAGCTTTTTGAGCAGGGGGCAAATTGACTAAAGCACTCAGACACAATTCTTTTAAGTGATGCATTTTTTTTTCTTATGAAGAATTGCTGAAATGAAGGCAATTCTGGAATCTAATTTTATATATTTATTATAACACTTCTGGTCTGCTTTTGAACATAACACAAAAAAGACTTCACTTTCTTTTATTCCTTCACAGCAGCACCTTTATGAAATAAGTTACGACTAAATAAAAATTACCTAAAAGCTGAATGTGGATGGAAACCTGATTGTCCCCAATATGACTCTAATCTCTTAAACACAATAGCATATTACATTCAATTGTTTCATGTTTACCTCAGCTGCATATGGATGAAAAGGCTACCAGGGGACCAAATGTTTGAAAATAAAAGGCCCCAAACGGGAGCTCTCCAGAGAAGGTGTTGGAATACATCCTGAAATCCCACTTTTCTTTTTTTGGTGGGTTGGAAGACAAAGGTACAGGATTGAACGTAATATATTTAATATTATAGCAGCCATGGGAAAATAGTAAATCCTCGTGACATTTATATAAATGTTGGTAGCAAATGAAATTATCTAACCTATCTATTTCTTTACTTGATTTATACCCTGTCTTTCTGCTCAGGTAAGCATTAATTTCAAAGCAAAAACAAAACATAAAATGTTTAAAAAGCAGATTATGAAAGATGGTAAAGGAGATGCAGCATTTTTACAAATGTTTTAAATGCTGAGAGACAGGGACCAAATGCAACTTTTAATGGAATGTGTACCATTGCATGGAAGCTATGCCTTTTATCAGCTGCCCCTCCCTCAAAACAACAACAACAACAATCCAGATATGTCTGTAACAGCTGTTAGATTGAATAAGCAATATTTGTTTACTGGTTCACTTATTTATTTAAACAATTTGTAAACCCTTCTCCCACAACAGTGACTCAAGCAGGCATCAAGCAGTGTGTTAAAATCAGAACAGAATAAAATAATAAAAGCTTGACAATGTAAAGTCTGTGCAACTCTAAAATCACTCTACTCATAGACAAAAATGAAACAAAAACCAAAACATTCTGTCTATGGATGAGCAACTATATAAAAAAAATCTGCTTGGAAGAATCATAACATGTCTTTCTTGGATTTTGGAGCCTGACAAACTGACACAACCCCATGTAAAGTAATCCAACCAGGAGGTGACTGAAACATAAGTTACCATAAACAGGATCACACAAACCAGAAACAGGTATGACATTACCTCCAGAAACTCTGTTGCAAACCCTCAGAACATCAGGTTATGTTAGGCAATGTCTTGTTGAACCCAGATCTGCTTAACTGCTCAATCACCAAGGCTCTCCTTTTTCATAATATATATGGGGTGTGACTAAGACAGTAGTCCCACTCTAAGCAGGCCTCTCCCCAAAAGCTCAGATGGCCCCCAGTTTCCTGATGCTTTCTTCAAGTACACCAAACCAGTAAGTGGTTGTGGATGTCAATCACCAATAGTTCTATTTTTTAATGTTTTATTGATATATGGATTTCCTTTCTACTTTTCTCTCAAAGTATTGCAGCATACCAGGCAGAGCCTACTGAGATGTGAGCAGGTTATACATAATAAAATAAATTATTACTCAGAGAAATTATCTCAACCTTTTCCCATAATAAAAAGTATAAGTGTACACTTATGACAGAACATGGATACTCAGCCTTAAACTTTACTCATCCCTCCAGTTTCAGCACCATTACTCACTACCTTCTGCTAGCTGCATAACAGGCCAAAAACATCTGAGTTCACTTAAACAGGGAGGAATGTGACCGCCCTTATCTGCTGCTTCCCCTCCACTAACTGCCCCTTACTCAAGATAATGTCATTTGGTGAGATGGACAGCATATAAGGAAAGAAGAAAAGGAAGGAAGGAAGGAAGGAAGGAAGGAAGGAAGGAAGGAAGGAAGGAAGGAAGGAAGGAAGGAAG
>JANHZT010010984.1:182586-193190 GCA_032468215.1 Stegonotus admiraltiensis
AGATTATTTGTACATATATTATCTTGACTGTTCACCGCCCTGAGTCCTTGGGGAGAATGGCGGTATATAAATCAAATCAAATCAAATCAATCAATCAATAAATAAATTAAGTGTTGTGCCTTATGATTCTTGATGGACTTATCTTTTCTTTTACAGTATGTACACTGAGAGCATATGCACCAAGACAAATTCCTTGTGTGTCCAATCACACTTGGCCAATAAAAAAAATATATTCTATTCTATTTGCTATTTTTCACTGTTGTCATCTTAAAACTTAAAATTTAGTAACAACTCTTAAGACGTCCCTGAAGGTCCTACCAAAGACTATTTGGGGTCACATACAGCCTTGATGATTTAGGTGGTGTACCACAGTTTTCAATATGTTAAACATACACATGCTTAAGGAATTGATTGCTACTATATTTCTCTAGAAGAAAAGGATAATAGAAAGAGCTGTGATCAGCATCCAATGGTTAGCCTCTCAGGACTCACCCATTCATACTTCTTACAAAATGTTCCTGCTTTTTTTCTGACACCTAAATATTCAGAGGAAGAAGCTAGAGTTCTTCCCACCTAACCACTTATGTATAGGCATCCATAGAGGAAGAGAGGAGGAGGAGGAGAGAGAAAGAGGGGACATCACACTACCAGAACAAATAGGTTGAGCTTGCATTGTGATGTCATAATATAAGTTTTATCATTCTGGTTTCATTATAGTTCATTTGAAGATAAGACAATTGTTTCCATGCTAAGAAGAGCTAAAGACATTTATTGGTGAAGATTTCATCTATTTAATTATTTTAAGAATTTATCAACATTTGCAATTTTTTCATATACAGAAAGGATTCTTTTTTAAAAAAATCAAAAGTGAAAGATTTCTTCTTCTATAATCCTATTTTATTTCATGGCCAAAATAAGTAGAAAAAGAACTATGAGACATGGAATCATATTACATTTTAACATAAGCAGTTCAAACAGAGATTAAAAAGTAATATTGTCTTCTACTGCTGATGACATCATAATTCTGGTTTTGGATGGAAAAGAATTATTGGGTTGCCTAATTATGAAATAAATTATTAAAATATTTATAAATCTTCCAGATAAAAACCTTGAAATTTTAGGATCATGCACATATGCCAATGCTTCATTGATAGTGAATGCATCTTTGGTTTTGTTACTATTATATTAAATAAGAAAAAGGAAACAGGAAACAGATTAAAATTTTCAAGAATTAGTGAATGTTATTTGTATAAATACGTAAAGATTTTCATTAGCTGTCACAAATCATCTTTCAGTTTATTGTTAACATTTGAATCTAGTAGTGTAGGAATAGCAAAAAAATATCTAAAAATATATTTTCCTCAAGAAACTTCATATCACATTTGTTGTCCTTCCTTGGTCTACAATATTAATTTAGGTACTAAAGAGTATTTTCACAGTATCTGATATAATTGATTTCTATAATTATAGTATCAGCAGTTTTGTTTTGTTAATTATATTTCCACTTATTCCTAAAATTGTTTTTACCTTTTCTAAATGCAACAGCCCACCAATGCCACTATGTTATTGACCTACCCATCATACCACTTTGACATCTATCATTACATCAAGCTCTATTTGCAAATATGGAGACATTAGGTAGGAACTGAACCAATCAGTGCGGTATTTACTTACACTTTGCTTACATTAAACTCATTTTGCTACATTAGCGGCATTCTGATCTGATGCAGCTGGAAAACTAACTTTGTGAATATGTTAGAAATGCTGCTATCAAGACACTACTAATTTTCCTTCATTATAAGGCCCAAATTTGTATTTCTAATCTGCTACCTGTTTTTTAAATAATTACAGATCCTTAACCAGGTGTGTTCTCTTATTATGTCTGCTAAATTTGTTTATGAACCTTCCAGAAGAACCTTTGTCAAAATGCTTCTTAAAAGCCAGTTTTGTTACCTGTCATTTGCAGTCCTTTTACCAAGAACTTTGTTTCTGGATCATTTTTGGACATGGCCAAACCTATTATGTCAGGGTGTTTTAAGGTCACTTTGGAGTCCCATGCTGGTTTGAAAGCAGAACAAGGTCCCCGCTGTCCCTCTCTCCCTATTATTTCTTATGTATAGAAGTTTTCCAAGCACTTCTACACATAAGTAATAATAAAAACAGCACTGTTGAATTCAGCTGTTCCTGTTTCCAAACAACAGTCATTGGCATTTTTCAAAGAATAGGAAAAAAGAATGACTAGACAAAGAAGTGGCACAAAAATTCAGCATAAAGACAACAGTTCTTTTTTTCCCTTTGTCACCTTACTAATTGCAATCCAAATAGTGACATGCTATCATGTCACTAGGGCTGACATGATCACAATGTTCCAATATTTGAGGGGCTGTCACAAAGAAGAAGGGGTCAACCTATTTTCCAAAGAACCAGAAGCCAGGACAAGAAACAATGGTTGGAAACTAATCAAGGAGAGAAGTAACCTAGGACTAAGGAGAAATTAACCAATGGAATGGCTTGCCTACACAAGTTGTGGCTGCTCCATCACTGGAGACGTTTAAGAAGATTCTGGACAGACAATTGTTTGGAATGGTATAGGGCAGTGATAGCTAACCTTTTTGCTGTCGCATGCCAAAAGCGGGTAGAGCGTGGGGAGGTCACCCACGTGCATGCCCACACCCATAATTCAATGCGCCCTGCCCTCGTACATGTGCCACGCCCCCCCTGTGCTCCCCTGCTTTTAGCACAAGATCACCCGGTGGGCCCAGTAGGCCTGTTTTTCACCCTCCCCAGGCTCCAGAGGCTTTCTAGGAGCCTGGGGAGGGCGAAAACGGCCTTCCCCACCCACCCAGAATCTGGAAACAGCCCATTTCCCAACTTCCGGTGGGACCGGAAGGCCCAAAAATCAGCTGGTTGGTGCACACATGTGTGCTGGAACTGAGCTACGGCAACACTCATGTGCCCATTGATATGGTTTCATGTGCCACCTGTGGCACCCATGCCATACGTTCACCATCATGGGTATAGGGTCTCCTACTTGAGCAGGTGGTTGGACTAGAAGACCGCCAAGGTCCCTTCCAACTCTGTTATTCTGTTAAATAATACCTTACATAATGAGGCTTCAATTTTGCTATACTTTTCCACCAACATTGTATACTAAAGCTTGGATATGGTATAGCAATAGTGGACTATTAACCTCTGTTGCAGCCGATGGTGTCTTTTTAATCCCCATGATTGTTTGGTTATTTGTCTACTTTATATTTTGTCATATTTCATAAAGACTTCCAATGGTTTATAACATACAGAGTACAATAAATGGTAATCAAATTTCATGGTAATCAAATTAAGGGTTAATTAGGAAAATCAAATTAGAATATATTAAAATGTTCACAGTAGTATTACATAATAAATAATTAAACCATTCATAAAATAAAATGAGCATTTAACACAATCAAAATAAAACATCATCTAATTAACCAACAATTCCCTCCAGAAGTTAGTGCAGGGTCTGAAAGACAAGGATAATATATTCCTGGTAGTAAGCATGTACTAATAAGCAAGCCACCAAATTTCACAACAGTTCTTCTTTGAGAAGCAGCTACATTGGATAAAATAGTATCTTACAAATATTGGTTAGAACTCACATTACCTTTTTAAAAAAATTATTCTGAGATTGCTGTCAGATACATTTTATGGCTCAACCATCTATATTTCATCATAAATGTATAAACATCAACACAAGGGCTTTCTGTGTTGTCTTCTCTTAAATTCTTTTCCAGTTGTTTGGTGGGCAAAAATATTTTCATATAACAGTAAAAATATTAGATATTCCTTGGCAAGGTATTTTACACACACACACACACACACACGCACGCACACACAGAGAGGGAAGGGGAGACATAGTCCAGTTTCACCTACTTTCCTCAATATTTCAAGAAAATATTAACAATGCACGATTTTAGCAGGTATATTTTAAAAAAATGAAAATAAAATGTTTTGATATTAAAAATTATTTATGTTGGCCTTTTTAAATTATTGTTGCTCAGAGCCTTTTGATTTCTCTATTTTTATAGTTGTATAGCTTTTATAGCTTTATTCCTTTATCTTTCAGAAATTTTAAGTTACCTTTTAATATTAACTTTAAATTTTCTTACCTGCATTTTCACATTAAATATATATATTAAACGTATTTTCTTTAGCCTATTACAAATATTTATTCACTGAAAAATCTTACTCTATTTTTCAAAGAGTAAATAATAGATCTGTGCAGATATTGAAAGAGGACCTTTGCAATAAAAGAAAACCCTAACAAAGTGATTCTGCGTGTATAAACCTCTGGACAAATCTCATAGCAGTTTCAGTAAGAGCTGTGGAAGTGTGTAAAAAATGTGGTTGCTTTATTGATGTGAAGACAGGTGGTTTATATCCACTGACATGTTCTCCAAAACATTTTATGCTTTGTATAGTTCGGGTAAATAATTAGCATTATCACAGAATTTGCAATCTATGTTTTCACAAGGCGGCAGTTTGTTCTGTGATGTTACAACTACTCTTTATTAAATTATAAACTATGCTCCTGTCTGCATAGATATAGATAATAAACATAATATCTAGAACCCCAAAATGCTCTGATTCTCCATTTGTTAGATTAGATACTATTGGCTTTTAATTCATAGTTTTTATAATGTGCCCCAATCTGCAGTCTCTGGAAATGTACAACGAAAAAAACCACCACAAAGTAAAGACAAAATTAAAGGCATAAATGTAAGACAAATTCTCCTTCAGATGATTACTAGATTTTTAACAGCTTTGGTAATGACATGAAAGAAACAGATGCTTGAACCTCCAGTGGTAAGAAGTTCTAGACCAGGGGTGTCAAACGCACATCATCATGGCGGCATCACATGACACATTGGGCCGTGACGCCACTGTGACAATGTGAGCCGGGACTTTTTTCCCCTTTGCTAAACTGGGCATGGGTGTGGCCAGTGTGTGACACATCTGGCCCGTGGGCCAGGAGTTTGACAGCCCTGTTCTAGACTATAGGGGCTGTGGCAATGAAGTACTGCCATCTGATCATTTTCCCCTCATCTGTGACAGAGTGAGGATGCTATCAGGATTTCTTGTGATAGATACACTGGATCGTCAGATTCCATCTTTGAACAGCACTGCCTGGTGAAATCTAATGCTATGTGCTATTATCCCTTTAATAGTTAGTCACCAGGACTTTGAATGGGGTCCAGACACTTATTGTTAATCAGTACTATGGCTTTAGTAGTGGTTCTCCTAAGAGTTACAATCCTGCAGTCTCAATACAGGAATCTTGCAGTTTGAGTTAAATTAAAGGGCATCTTACCTATCTGATATAGATTTAGAAAACAGTTTAACAGAATCTACTAAGAGCGTTTAATTTTTCAAAAAACACGGATCATATGTCAGCAACTCACAGAATTGGTGCACCAAAGTATAGATTTTTCTGCAGTTGACTTCTTTCCTACGTGTATTTTCTTTTTTGCATAGTAAATAACTTATTTAGGGCAACGTTAGTATATTTGTCATAAAATATATTTCAATCAATAATTTGGACATTCTCTTTTTTATTTTATTTAAATCAGATATTAGCTTTATTTAGATTTTGTTACTTATGGTACCTATAAAAGATTGAAGAATACAGAATATTCTGCTATATAGTGACAAATACCACTATTGCAAATATTTTATTTCTTCTGCAAATAAGCAGAATAGCACTGAGTAAAGAATATTTTTGGAATATTAGATATCAGTAATTTTTGTATTTTAAACAAAAATTAAGGAACAAATGAAAAAAAGTAGGCTTGCTCAATATAATAACAAATAGCTATTGCTACAGATGATGGAATTTTAAATACAGAAAAAATTATTCCTTCTGGCAAAGGAGTATCATTTTTCCCCCTGGAATCCACTGAGAATAATTTCTGCTCACAGTTATTTAGCACTGTATTGGAAGGGTGCTCCTGTGTAGATACTAAATTGCATCATTTATCTATATGGCACAATCATATTCTATATGCAGAGTGCAGAAAAGGGGTAAGACATGGTATGCTGAATATATTAAAGGCATGAGATAAGAAAAAGAAAACAGAGATACAACTGTTTTACACCAACATTGTTCACTACACCTCTCCATACACTACCTTTGTAGTTCTTGCACAATCCTTGTATTTACACCAAGAAGGTTACACACCTGGAACCTTCTTCATATATTCTACTTCATATATTCTGTGTTTGGAACTTCATCTATTCTACTTCATCTATTCTGTGTTTGGAACTGCATATATGCCTGCTTTGGTGGAGTCACATAAAACATACAGTAAGGTGGCTTCAAAAGGGGTCTTTACAACAGGGTTCTCTAAATTTGTTTGTTTGTTTGTTTGTTGATTTATATGCCGCCCTTCTCCGGATCAACATTGTCCCCTAAGGCTTGATGTATTGACCCATTATTGTTCTTCTTATTATGGTTGGTTGCACAGTCAGCCAGATGTTTAGAGTGTATTTGGCATTTTTATCCATCTATGGAGTCCTTCCCAAGTACCTGGAATAGGCAGAAGTTGTTGTTTGATGGCATTAAATATATTGTCACAGGATGTAAGCTGTTCTTAATAAAGCTGCCTTTTGTAATTGACTGATGGTGTTTTTGTCAACGTTTATGATACTCAAGGGGTGCTCCAGTTATTTGGGAATTACAGCCAGTGCACCTATTACTATTGATGCTATATTTGCTTTATTTTGCAATAGTTGTTCTAATTGTATTTTCAATCTTTGTTATGGTCTGTTGCACAGCCAGATGTTCAGACTGGGTTTGACATTTTTGTCCACCTATTGAATTCTTCCCAAGGACTTGAGATAGGCAGATGTGGATGTTTGATGATGTTATAGATACTGTTACTTAAAGTAGTATTTATTAAATTCTTTTCATATAATAAATGTTTGGAGGTTGATCAACAATCTAAAATATTATGAAGGGTTTTATAGGCTTGATAGTTTAGGGTCCTCTGGATTATAGTTTTTAACTTCCACATGTAGTTGAGATAATGCTATGAGATAACATTAGGATTTGGTGTCTTCATGGCATAGTGGCAAAAATGTGCCAGAACTAATTACCACTCTAAATATTGTTATTTGGTAATGCTGCTTGTTAGCCATCTGAGTCTGGTAATCAAGTTTACATCTTAATTTCTTACTAAGAAGATAACATGAAAATAGATTCCCATTATACGATAATTTTGTGGTGTGTGGGTGTGTGGGTGTGTGGGTGTAATATATCTCAACCTAGATGGCTTACTTATTTAAGGGATAGAAGAAATCCTTTAGAGGATTTTATCATGGCAGTGAGGCCTTTAGCTTCTTTTACCTTTTAAAAATGCTACTTTGATGATAAGACCAGCAATAATTTCTTCCTAGAATGAAACGAACAGTATCACATAATAGTATTCCAAAGGCATCCCAAAATGGAAAGTTTTAAAGTTCTAATATATTTACTGTTACTCTACTGGATTTTTTAAAAAGAAAAAGGTATATTTTTTGCGAGAACTAAAAATGATTTATTGCTTCTGCCTCTTTCCCCCAATTGTTATTTGTAAATATGTCACTATTGGTACTTGGGGTTTATTTTGGATAAATTCTATCCCTACCAGTTATTGGACGGGGATCAATAGTTATAACATGTTCTTAGAAATATAAACACCATAAAGGAATGGATAATGAAACAAGTTGGATAATGGAAGGAATATTGACATAACCAAATTTATAATATTATTTTCAGAATTGTTTTTGCTTGATTCATTCCTAATACACTGAGACTTGAGCTAAGATTTCCTTTTTATAATACTTCGCATTTCAATTTGCCAACCTAAACACTAGTTGAAATGGCAACATTATCTAGTTGATGTTTTTCTTGTAGACAAATTCAGTTCTCCCTGAAAAAAACACATAGCAGGTAATATTGCTTGTGGTGACCCCTTAGCTTAAACATTAATAGTGATGGGTTAGAAGCATTAAATTTCCAAGTCAAAGCAAAGCACCATGGATCTTGATTTGCAAAGTGATAAATCAAAAATCCCAAATTGTGTTTTAGGGAAGATTTACCTTGATCATTTTTCTATCCCAATATATTTTTAAAAGATATTTTCCCCTTCACTTAGGAAAAAAATGAAATCATGCTTGCAAATTTGAATATTGTAACTGTCAATGGTTGTGAAAGTGTAATTTTATAACATTCCTTATTTAAATTGCCGGTGCGTATGCTGGGAAGTTGCCACTGCAGCAATGACACACATTATCATGGCTGGTGATGTGTTCTGGTAGGCCATCCTCTTGACATATGGGCTGGCTTGGGCTCAAGAGAGCACAACAGAAATTTCTAAGAAATTTGCTAAATTTTGCTCTATTGCAATTGCCTTGGTTGGAATCCAATATGTTGGAATGCTTGGTTGTTTAAGGGAGTATAAAGATTTTTCTTATGATAATAAAAATAATCTGTTTATTATTTTACTGTTATACAGTAAATTAAAAATTGGACCTCACTACTGATTCACAAGCATCTGAAAAGGTATTACACTTTTGAAAGAGCTCCATCTGATCTTTCACAAAAGTTATAGAAGGTAAAATGTATTCACCTCTCCTTGATACTCTTTCTAGTTTTTCTAAGCATTGAGATTTCTGGAATGAATATAGAAGGCAAAAACAGAAAACACTGAGCTTATGTTGTTTTTTTCTGCTAGAAATTGAAATTGGAATACCAAATCTATATTTTCAGTAGGAAATGCTACTTCTCTCATTTGAACATTTTATAAGTGCCTTGAAAGAAACTTCTATCAGCAACAGGGGGTTCCTTCTCAGCCATCCTCATTCTTTCTCTGGTGGGGAAAACAAGTGTTTCCAAGCCCTATATTACCATTACTTCTTGTTTCTTTCTGGTATCTCAACATAAATAGGAGAAAGAAAAGAAGAAGAGGAAATGTCTACAGGTTTGAGGTGAGTATGGCTCACCCAATTTGCATTTTCCCCTAAGGCTGAAGGCAAGGCTTTGTTCCTCACTTTAATTTACATTGCCCCCTAATAAGTATTCCATTCCTATGTTTCCACTGCAATAGTTTCAGAGCAAGAAGATAGCAGCATATCATGCAATAAGCAAATTGTAGGTATAAATCTAAAATTGCACCATGTTCTCTTTTCCTATTATTTGTCTAGAGGGACTATAAATAAAATTAATGAGGAAAAAAGGCACACATGCATGAAAAATGTTTTTTGACTGCAGAGTTTAATTTAAAAAGTTAGAGTATTCTTCTCAGAATCATGATATTTTCTTCCATATAGCAGAGCTTGACATGTTGCTGTTTTATCCCACTGATAATTAAATTGTGCTATAAGACTGAAGAGTCTGGTCTTTTCTTCAGAACACTAGTTCCATATCATGGGTTTGCTTCTATTTTCTTGGTATATTGCAACCTTTTCTTAATCCTCCATTAGAATCTGTAACATTTTCCATCCGTTATTCCTGGATATGGATGAATTCCTGCAGTGAGTAATAGGCTTCCTATGAGTTGTTCACATAGAAAATAATTTTTAACATTTTTCTTAAGATTGTATTTTTCTAAATTACGTTGTGCCTGACTACAATTTATTCTGCTCTCTCCCTTCCCCCCCCCTTTACTTTTGTAACTCCTCAGAATGTTATATTTTTCTGCCTTTATAATTTTTTCCCATGGAATCAATCATTCTTTCCACAGAACTCTCATATCTTATTTTCCCATGTCAAGAGCATTTCTTCATTCTATTAAACTTTCTCATTAAGATTCACACATCTATAGCTACAGTCAATTCAAAGACATTTTGGAATTCAGTGAAATGTCACTAGAAAATAATGCATAGTATCTCTACCAGCTTTAAGGGAAGCTGAATATTTTCATTAAAATCAGTGCATTTTTCAGGGGACAAAGAGGTTTCTGCCAAAGAGATTAAAAAAATACAATTTAAAAAGATCCATGTGTAATTAAGGGATTTTCTCAGCTTCAAGGGGTAGATGGCAGAAAGAGAGCTGAATGGACCAAAGTTTTTCAACTAAGCACTTAGAAACACACACACACACACACACACATACCACATATAGCCCTCAGGCTTTTTCTAATTTTGATTCAGAATTTCCTGCCAATGTTTCTCATCCCTTTCCAAATATATCTTGTGGAACAGAAGGCAGCAGGACTCAGTAGATAAAACGTACTCTCATAGCACATGAGATCCATTTTTTTCCCCATTAGGCACCTATATATGAGTTACAGTCCAATAACTCCTGCAGAAAATTGACACTTGGTTACTTTCTTGCTGGAAATGACTCATCGCAGAAAACCAAGATTAGACAACCTTTGAATAACCAGCAAACGTACTCAATAATTTTTGAAAACCCAATAGCCACAGTGGATAAGGCAAGGATGCATAGTAAGTGGAGCTAATTTTATTATTATTATTATTTTTAAACTAATTTATTTATTTATTGGCTCGATTTATATGCCGCCCTTCTCCGGAGACTCAGGGCGGCTTACAATGTGTTAAGCAATAGCCTTCATACTTTTGTA
>JANHZT010010984.1:214411-225485 GCA_032468215.1 Stegonotus admiraltiensis
ATTTATTTTTATTTATTTTATTTTATTTTTATACCGCCCTTCTCCAGCAGGACTCAGGGCGGTGAACAGCCAGAATACAAGAAAACATACAATAATTAAAAATCAATTAAAAGACAATTGAATAATGTTGGCCCACAATTTAAAACACCCCAGTTAAAATCCAATACAAATAATATTCTATGCGATGCGATGTGATGCGATGCGATTCGATTCGATTCTAATGGCTGCTTTCAAGTTGCTATTATAGTTTATTTGCATTCTTATAGTTTTCCTTACATATAATGGATAGAAATGTTTATTTGTCCAAATACTTTAGCTTAGAAAGCAAAAAGAATCAATAAAGTATTTATCTGGTTGGGGAAAGAAGGCAGGAGAGATACATACTCAAATGGAGGAACTATAATACAGTGACACATTTTCAAAGGATGCATAGATTCTTCTAATTGAGTAAGGTTTACTTGGAGATATGTTGGAAGAGAACGTTGTTAGCTAATGGGAGTCAAATATTTAATTTATTAATTTTAAGCAGTGGCTAACTGCACTTAGACCCAGATGGCTTATAAGAAAATCAAGAATGGTTTATGGTAGGGCCTTTTCCAACAAACAAATGTAATCAAACATCATAACTTTTCATGAGCTGCAGCTCACTTCATCAGAACCACAGAATGGGAAGACTGATTGGTTGTAAAGATATAGGTTACATCAGTTAACAATTGTGATATGTTACAAACTTGTTGCATTTTGAGGCCTTTTGAGGTTACCTGAAAGTTTTTGGTGTATTTGACTTCAGCAATCTCTCAGTCATTTTTTCCAAAATGGTCACCTTGAGGTCTATAATAGAGTTCTTAAGGAATTTGAAATGCTCTTATATTACTTTGTCCTTGATTTGAGTCTTGATGTCAAATATATGTCTATAAATTCTTTCTTTCCCTTTCCTCTGAACTCACCCCCGTTTTAAGCAAGCCTAAACCATACAGTATGCCTGCTCTTCCAGTGGTAGGATTCAATTTTTTTTACTACCAGTTCTGTGGGCATGGCTTGGTGGGTGTGGCATGGTGGGCATGGCAGGGGAAAGATACTGTAAAATCTCCATTCCCACCCCACTCCAGGGAAGGATACTGCAAAATCCCCATTTCCTCCCAATCAGCTGGGACTCAGGAGGCAAAGAATAGATGGGGGTGGGGCCAGTCAGAGGTGGTATTTACCGGTTCTCCGAACTAATCAAAATTTCCACTACCGGTTCTCTAGAACTGGTCAGAACCTGCTGAATACCATCTCTGTGCTCTATCCCTAACCTTCATGATGCAGTATATCTTGCAATATGAGATTGAAGCTTGATAGAATCAGGGTTTAAAGTAGTTAAATAGGTATCTTTCTTTAAAAGAAAGGTATGAGTACATATGTATGGAGAGACATACAAATTAATAAATGCTTTGTTTGATAAGACCAAATGTGCGTAAGTCTCTTTCAAATAAGAGGATATCAAAAAACTTGATAGCAGCTGATAGTTAAAATCACAACAAAATCATGTTGACAAATGGAATCCTGCAACTGAACTACTGGTATTTCAACTTTTTCTTGAAATTAAAGGCCTCATCTCAAGGATTTCCATGGTCCCAAATAATTACAGGAGGAAAATATAATGGAAGATCCATTGTTTAAGGATGTTCATTTTCAGTAATAACCCCAGTGCAAAGCATATCATGATTTATTTGAACATATTTCTTTAAAAATGTTAGTGTTTATTTATTTAAAAACTTATCTTACTGATTTATTTAAAATAGATTTTTTGAAAAATATCTTATTTATACATGCCAATACCTTTATTTCTGCTTACTCTCTTGAGACATCTGTCATGTACCTGTGTTTCTACAGCTGATTGACAATCATATTTCTGCTTTCCATTGTAGGTGATGACTCCAGATGTGCGTTCCAAAGCCAAAGCCAGATGGGGCTTGCTGAGAAATGTTCAAACTGCTTTCCGCAGATAATCCTGAACTACAGATTTACAAATCATTTTAAGGAGGAAGCTGAAAGTAGGCTATCAGATGGAATCCCATTATATTTTTTTCTTTTCTTCATTCTTTTTAAATTAAATTTGTGAGCTAAGATATAAAAACATTCCTTTCAAAATAAAGAGGTTCATAAAATAAAATTTCAGCTCTTATATTTTATTTTTTACCAATTTTTCATTGAAGATGGTTAAAAAATTACCATATTTTTCGGAGTATAAGATGCTCTGGAGTATAAGATGCACATTAGTTTTTTGGGAGGAAAATAAGATAAAAAAATCTGCCTCTGCCTACCAGCATCCATTGGTATTCATCTGGCTAGCGCCCTTGCAGCAAACAGCAAACAGCCTGGTCAGCTTCAGCATGTTATTGCAGCCTGATTTAGCATGAACAGCTGATTGGCAGTTGGCCTCCTAGAATACCGCCAATCAGCTGTTCTAGGCTGCGGGGATTGCCACAGCCCATCGCCGCCTCCATGCATCACATTTTTTGCCTCTGCACATCTCATTTTTGGCCTCCACGCATTGTGTCTTCAGCCTCTGCACACTCCATTTTAGTCCCATTCCAGGCTGTCAGGATCGCCACAGCACATCACCACCAATCTCTGCCTCTGTGCATCATGTTTTCGGCCTCTGCATGCCCCATTTTTGGCCTCCACGTGTTGCATTTTCAGCAAGTTCCAGGGGGTGGGGATTGCCACTGCCACTGCTGCCAATCCCCGCTGCCTGGAACCAGCCAAAAATGTGATACATGGAGGCCAAAAATGCAACATGTGGAAGCAGCAATCAGCAGTTATATGCTGTGGCGATCCCCGCAGCCTTGAATGGGTCAAAAGGGACTATTCCCAGAACAGTCCGGAATGGGTTGCTACAGTTGGATCTGCCCAGAGACTGAGTCATAATACTTTAGCCACACCCTCCTGCCTCTCTCTCAGGCCCAGTTTTTCAGCGATGTCACAACTGAAAGAGAGGCTTTCCAAGAATATTACTGACATCTGGCTCCAGATCCCATGATCATCAGGGTGGGGCTGGACTATACCGCAGCCCACTGTAAAAAGGCATTCAGGTAAGACCAATGCCCCTTCTGCAGGGTAGCTGCAGAATAGTCCAGGAATGGGACATGCCAAAGCCTGGCTGTCCTAAGGGTGGGTAACTGTTGGGTCTGGAGCTCCCAAGGTCAAATGCACCTGTTGTAAGACCTCCTGCCAAAGGATGCCTCTGCAGATGCGAAGACATCCAACTTATAGTGCCTAATGAAAGGCAAGGTAGTAGTCCAGGTAGCTGCCCTACAAATCTCCTCTAGGGAGGCCTGAGTCTACCATGCAGCAGTGGTGGCTGCACTTCTAGTTGAGTGTGCAGTTATTTATCTAGGTACAGGAATCACCTGCACCTCATAGGCTTTGGTGATACACACCTTTATTCAACGACCAATGGTCGAAGAAGACACCTTGGTGCCTAAGGATGTTGGCTAAAAGGAGACAAATAGTGCATCAGATTTCCTGGTGGGTGCCATTCTCTTAATGTAGATCCAGAGAGCCATCCTTACATCCAAGGCATGCCACCTGTTCTCCAGGGCATAGGATGGTCCTGGACAGAAGTTTGGTAATATGACCTCCTGGGGCCTGTGGAACCAGGAGTTTACCTTGGGGATGAAGGAGGGATCAAGTCTTAGGATCACTTTATCAGATGGAAAATGCAGAGATCTGCCCTGACGGATATAGCTACTATCTCAGATATTAAAACCACTTTAAGAGTCAAATATCTGAGGCTCGTTGTCTGCAGAGGTTCGAAGGGTAGCACTGTAAATGCCTGCAACACCTTGGGCAAATCCCAAGTGGAATATCTGTGGATGGTCAGTGGTTGCAAATTAGTTGCCCCATGAATGAACCTGTGGATGACAGGGTGGCGTGTGAGAGGATCCTGGTTGCTGCCCAGCACTATGGTAGATAAAGCCTCTACTTGTCATTTAATGGTACTGTGTGACAACCCCTTGTCCAGAGACCTTCCTGCAGGAAGTCCAGTACCTGCAGAATAGAAGCAGAAGTAGGATCTACTTCCACTTCTGTTCTCCAGCTCCAGGTGTTCCAAAATCCCCTGGCTGAGAGAGATCCTCTCTGGAGGGATTCTCCAGGGCTGTGACATGGACAGAATGACCAAGTCCATGAACCACGGATGCCTGGGCCAGTGAGGGGCAACCCGGAGAACCTCTTCCCCCTCTGAAATCACCTTTCATATTACCCCCGGTATTAGAAGGAGAGATGGAAATGCATATAGGAGTCTGGGAGGCCAAGCACTGTGGAGAGCATCGGTCCCCTCCACTCCTTGAGTTGGAAACCTTGTGAAAAAGCGAGGAAGTTGGGAGTTTGTCTGTGAGGCAAACAGGTCTACAGTTGGATGTCCAAACCTGTCACATATGTTTCAGAAAATCTCTGGATGGAGACACCATTTGGTGTTGTCCACTGTAATCCTGCTCAGGTAGTCTGCCTGAGCATTCGACATCCTGGCAATATGCTCCACCTTGAGGAAAAGGATGTTCTGTTCCGCCTACTTCCCTAACCTCAAGGATTCCTCCATGAGGCGCTGTGAGTGGGTTCCTCCCTGGCAGTTGACATGAGCTTTTGCTGCTACATTGTCAGTCAGCACAAGGATACGTTTTCCCTGTACTGAGTCCTGAAATTGATGAAGGGTCAGATGAATCGCCTTCAACTCCAACCAACTGATGTTGTTGGTGAGGTCCTGCTGGGACCAGCGGCCTTGCGCTATTCTGGATTGGAGGTGAGCCCCCCAGCCGAAGAGGTTTGCGTCTGACGTGAGTGTGATTCAAGTGGGCTCTCTGAAGACACTCCCTTTGTTGAGAGCTGAGGATGCCCACCAGCAGACGGATTTCATGACAGGCAAGGAAACCCTGACCTTGGGCAGCAAATTGGAGCTGTTTGGCCTCTGATATAGTAGCAGGAACCACTGAAGGTTCCTGGCATGTAATTGGGCCCAAGACACTATCACCATGCAAGATACCATCTTGCCCAATAGTTTTGACAAGGTGGCTATGGAAACCTTGGGGTTCTGTTGAATTTGGGCTGTTAAGGCCCTTATGCTGTCCCACCTTTCTTGCAGAAGGAAAACCTCCCCAAGTCTGGTGTCGATAATTGCACCTAGGTGAGTTATGATAGTGGAGGGAACTAGGTGGCTCTTTATGAAATTTATCAGGAAGCCATGTTCTTGAAGTGCCCGAATTGTTATTTCTAGATCCTCCTTTGCCCTGGGAAGGGAGGGGGTCTGGACCAAAATGTCATCCAGGTAGCATTGCAGTGTCACCGGTGTTGATCTCGGGTAAGATGCTAGGATAGCCAGGACCTTAGCGAAGCTCCTGGGTGCAGATGCCAGGCTGAACAGCAGGGTTCTGTATTGAAGATGTTTCCCTGCACAACAGAACCTGATAAACCTGCAATGTGCTGGCAGAATTGGAATGTGGAGGTACGCCTCAGTTGATATTTATTCACTCAAGAATCCCTCATGTCCTTTTTTGGAATTAATCTGAAAATTCTTTTTTAAAAAGTACGTAAATGCACTCATAAATATATTTTGAACTTTTGACCCAAAAACTATACTGGTAGAGTTAAACAAATGTAAATCTGATACAAATATTAGCACAAGGATTATGGATTCTTATGGGAATCTGCAAAATACAACTCTCACTAGTGAAGATAAGTAGATTAAAGTAATAATGAGAGCAGAATTATGCTCACAAGCCTTACACCCCTGGACTTCTTCTGTTGAGAACTTAGTCTATTCAGTGTATAGATCAGGAAAGGCTTTTAAAGTGCAGAAGCTGATCATGTTTTATGCATCTCTGTATAGATTTTTCAAACATCAGATAGTAAAAAAAAATCAGATTTCAAATTTAGTCAATGCTAATTTTATACAAAACTTCCAAATTTATTCATTAAAAAGGATGAAAAGAACTTCGGATTTTAAAAATTGGTATGAGAAAGGAAGTGGCAGATGTGTCCTTCCTTAACCCTAATCAAGCACTAATTGATGTGCTGAGAGTGGATGATCAAAAGCAGCTCTCATCATTCCATGTCAACCCATTGGGATCCCTGCCTATTAGCATAGTTTATGAATCCATCCACTGAGCTCTCAGGAATTTAAGCAGCCTCTTCCTTCTGGTTTTGTGCCATTGGTATTCAGAAGAAAACACATCTTTTCATATTAGCCTGCCTTCACTTCAGCTGTCCCATCTCCATTCCAGCTTGCCTTTCTCCTTAAAAAAAAAGTATTAAATCCCTTGCACACCATTCAGCAACTGTCTTCTGCGAGCACAGCTAAATCCCATGGTGATTGGTTGTCTGCAGCCCAATTTATTGCACTCCTTTCCTCAATAAACAGTCAAGGCAAAGCATGGAACAATTTTTCTTATCTATTACCAGCCGCTCCATTTCAGTGAAGGTGGAGGTGGATGTGGAGCTTCATAGCTGGCGCATATGCTTTTTTTAATGCATGTCTGAAAATGAAATTTTAGCTGTTTATAAATAAATAAAACCCACAGTAAGATATTTGCATAATTACTTTTCAAGGTAATGAGTGAGACAAGAGGCCAAAACATAGACACTAAATATCTTCCAAGCAGGCTGCACTGCTAAATAAACACGCAGCTCATGTAAGCACTGAGCTGTAGGGCAGACAGAGTTGCACATAATTTATTTAGGGAACAATGTGCAATCTATTTGAGTCAGATGCCATACCAAAGGGAACACATGAAAGACATATAGGTAATTGAATATTAGATGAAACATTACTGTAATTCAAAAATGTTTGTTCCTGGAATCTCTCTTGCCAGCCTCATCATCAAGGAGTTTTGCATACATCAAAGATGTTTATAGTATCGGACATCATCCAAAGATGTTAGATTATTGGCCTGACTAAAAGGCAAGGATGAAATGATCGCAGGATGTTCTTTACATAGAAACAATAACTGGCATGAACTTTCTGTAAAACGATTTCCTTTAGCCTGGGCTCATTGGATTTAGTTAGCTTTCTTTGTAATTATTTATCATGACTGAATTCCTCTCTCTCCTATTTGTTTGGCTATGATTTCACTGTGATTATGAGTTCAGCTTCAATTCAGAAAAAGAAAATATATTTTACCCACTTCTCAAATAAAATACACCAGTTAAAGCTTGGATATAATTATATTTAAGGTATGAAGAGACAATCCAAAAGGTCCGGTTTCATTCTACATTTGCTCCTGAATCACTTTTACATTCACCTTATTAAACTATAGTTAAAGTATTAAATGGATTTAGGAGCTGGCTTTTGAATATAAATGCCCATCATCTGGTACAGAGAATGCTCCCACCTACATAAATTCCTACGTGAAGTTAGGAAACAAAAGTATTTGTTTTTAGTTATTTTCGATCTAATAAAAAATAACAAAACAAGCAACAAAAATGCAGCAGTATTGTGTATTTTACTAAAACCTGCAGGTAATAAGTTTCTTTCAGTTTAAGGAACTGAAGCCTATGTAGACATACAGTATGTGCAGTTGCATTGTAAATAAATCACTGGGTTGATTCAAATAATTGTGCATTCCTTTGACACATTCCCTCCATTCCTTCAGTGTTTGGGCTTTTTAAACCATCACTTTCTGTTACATCAAAATTTGTAACCCAGGGAAAGGAAAGCAGGAGATTTGTCTTCCATCTATGATTTAACAGACAGAAACTGTAGCATCTGAAAAGGCCTTGGAGAGTGAAATTCACTGTAGCTTGGCTTTTATTTTGATCAGTATAAAATAGCTACTTAGCAGTAGGAAATATTTTACAGTAGAAATAATGCCGATAAAGCCAGATAAATCAACTAGGGTTGCCTGCTTCTTTTCGTCTCCTCTCCCATTCTTTGTCTTTCTGAGATTTCTTTCCCTGTGGTATATTTCCCCATGCAGATGGCTATCAGAGAATAAGATTACTTTTATCATAGTTCTAAAATGATCTGTTGAAAGCTTAGATCAAACTTCAGTCTATTTTTGGATCTAGTACCAAATATAAGATTGATTATAATAATGCATAGGTATTAGCATTAATTTCCCATAGTTATATGCTTGGAAAGCAATATAAGTGTGCTTTTGCAGGAGAATTGTAAGGAACAAGTGCATTTGACAAAGAATACAGAGGAACCTTCCACAAAACTTTGCTTAAAAGACTATGATGTACAATATGTGCTCTAAGCTAATGTCAGTTTTGACCATAAATGTTCTTCCATAGACAAGTTTAAGGTACCATGACTTAGGGGGATGGAAAACATTAACAAGCACACTTTGTTTTTGAAAAACTGAAGATAAGAATATCAGATCTGTGTCAAGTAAAGTATCTCTGGCAAAAATAGTATATGTGAAGCTCTTGAAAACATTTCAGGTGTACAAATACTAGGAATTCCAGTCCATTCTGGAATTCAATATTATTTTTCATCAGAAGTCGAACTATAAGTACACAAACCTATATGCAGAAAGAGTACAAATATTTTGGGTCTTTGAAATCTAACGTTCAAGAGAAACTAGACACATTGAGATGATTATTATTTGCAACTGAAAGTCCCAAGATTTCATAATGGATCATTAGCTATTATTGTGTAAGGATCAGTGAATTCTATTAAAATGATTGATGAGCTACCAAAGATTCAAATTCTATTCAATTTTTCTACAAGGGGTGGTTTAAATGCTTATATAAACACTTAAATAAATAAAAAAAAAAATCATTTTATTTTAAATGAAAAAAGCTTTTGTGATTGCTTGATCCTTTGATCTAGAAATATGTAGAGGAAATTTAAAACATTTACAAACTCAGCAATACTTCATGAATTTAATGCATGGTGTCTTTTTTATATGATTATGAAACGTATTTGTTGCATCTGAATATTTCCTCTGTAAAATATACTGTTAAGCTATTCCTGTCCTGAGATTTTGCTGGCTTCACTCTAAGCTTGTTTAAGAAAACCATATCTAGCCTGAGATTCTGTCTGTCTGTCTGTCTGTCTGTCTGTCTGTCTGATAGATTTATATAATCACCCATCTAACAAGAACTCTGTGATCTGGAATTGACTTTGAAATTCAAGTTAGACAGCATTCTTAGAACATAGAGAGAACATAGAACATAGAATCATCAGGCTGGAAGGAACCTCAGGAAGTCTTCTAGTCCAATCCACTGCTCAGGCTAGAAACCCTACACCATTTCAGTCAAATGGTTGTTCAATCTCTTCTTAAAAACCTCCAGTGATGGAGCACAAACAACTTATGAAGGCAAGGTGTTCCATAGATTAATTGTTCTCACTGTCAGGAAATTTCCTCCTTAGTTTGACTATTCTAACTATTCTATTATTCTATTATTATTCTACTATTCTACCTCTACAAGCCTGATTTACAAAGCTGCAGGGGCCAAAGCAAGGCATCAGACATCTTCGTGTCACACCCAAGAAAAACTAGCCATTTTGATAGAAGTAGTCCCCCATCCAGGTTCCCCATCCAGCAGGTTATTATATCCATAGATACACTTGAAAACAGCACAATATGCAGTAGAACAGGAAATTATGAGCATGATCCATTTGCTCCAGGAGCTACACTGGTACAGATACAGTTGAAGTGGATGGCTATTGCTTATAAAGCCCCTCATAGCTAAGGCCTTGTTATCCAAAGAACCACCTGTCTTCTATGGCTTCTCTCATTCTATATGAACAAGCTGCTCTAGGAGTTGGCATGCTCAAGGTCCCATCCATTAAGAAGTGTCTCCTGATGATACCTAACATATGCTTTCTTTTTCATAGTCCCTCATCCTCTCCCTCAAAGTACATCTGGTCCCCACTCTAGCCATCTTGAAAATAGCCTTGCCTCTTTATCTGGAGAAGCTAAAGCACAATCATGCTTGTAAGACTGTGCTCTTATATTCTATATCATAAAGAATAATTCTAAATTCATGTGGAGCTGGTTTTCTAATGTGGTCTTGTATGGCTGACATTTATTATTGCTTTTATTTTATGTCACTCTGAGTTATTGTAATGTTGGGCTGTCTATACATTTCTTAATAAAATAATAAATAAAATAAATTCTCCTGTTACTATTTCAGTTCCAAGAAAGCATTTGCCAACTACTTTTACTCCCATGAGCGACTCACTAAACATATATGCAGATAAGACAAATACACCCACACAAATTAAATTGAATTTATATATATATAAACTTAAATATCAAAGTGCACACATATATAGACAAAACAACCAGCTACAAAATATTTTTTTCCTTGCTATTCTGTTATTGCTATTTTCCTTGCTATTCTTCTAAGGTTATCCTTATGAGCAGTGCTACAACAGTACAATGATTCTATCATTTTGCCTTATAAATAGAAACTTTCTGGTTGCAATATAGAGAAAAGTCTTGTGTTTTATTATTATACAAACAGTAGGGTGTCATAATGTAAAGCAATAGCACTTATATACTGCTTCATAGTGCTTTACAGCACTGTCTGAGTGGTTTGCAAATGTCAGCACATTGCCCCCAACAATCTGGGTCCTCATTTTACCAACCTCGGAAGGATGGAAGGCTAAGTCAACCTTAAGCCAGTCAGGATCAAACACCTGGCTGTGGGCAGAATTTGCCTGCAATTTTATATTCTAACCACTGTGCTCCTGTATCAATGTAGTATAACTACTAATCCAAGCATTGTGGCATTTTGCAATTGGTTTATTGTGATTTTGGCAAAAATGATAGGGTTCAAGTGGACAACCATTTAAATATATCAAGTGGACAACCATTTAAATATGAATGGTTCAGCAGGGTGCAATGGTTCAGCAGTGTGCAGCAGCTGTCAAAAAAGCCAACAGTTCTAGGCTGCATAAACAGAGGGATAGAATCAAGATCACATGAAGTCTTAATACCATTTCATAATGCCTTGGTAAGGCCACACTTGGTATATTACATCCAGTTTTGGTCACCACAACGTAAAAAAGATGTTGAGACTCTAGAAAGAATGCAGAGAAGAGCAACAAAGATGATTAGGGGACTGGAGGCTAAAACAT
>JANHZT010010985.1:2632-15360 GCA_032468215.1 Stegonotus admiraltiensis
CCCTGAGTCTTCGGAGAAGGGCAGCATATAAATTGAAATAATAAATAAATAAATAAATAAATAAATAAATAAATATGTATCTTGGATTTATGTTAATGTAGTTATCCTAGATTGCTTAAAATAAGAAAAACCCTCCTGCAAAGATCGAGGGGGGGGAGATCTGAATTTCACCTTAACATTCCAAGAAACATACTTTACATTCTTGTAGAACCTTTTTCTCACCCCTCTTTTTTTGGGGGGGAGGGCTGTGTCTGTGTATCCCTTCCTCCAAGCAATACATCGAAGTGTGGTCTGAGACTAAAACGTCAGTACTCTTTTGTCTTTAAAGATTTCTCCCTCCACATCAGTGCTTGCCCTCTTATTTGAAGTGAATAAAGAAACTGCCCTGGCAAAGATTCCATGTACATTATATTACAAATTGCTTCTGTAATGGGGTGCTTAATTGACCATTATTAAGCACTTTAATTTCAATGGTTGTAGATTGTGCATATCAATGCATTGGGAAATCATTATTATTATACACACAAAAATGTGAAATTACAGCTGTTATTTCTTTAGCTGGTGTTGGCCTTCAGACGTATCAAGTTCTTCCCAGGAAGTTAAGATGTCATAATATATCAGAAAAGTCTGTGTGCGGATCCAAGCAGTGTGGCCTTTTGTAACTGACAGATGGAAATGTTTCCACAGATGCACAGATTTTCTAAGTGCTGTCCAAGATTTTTGGATCTGGCACCCAGTGTTCTGTTAACCACTACAACCACCATGGCTGTTTTATGCCATAATCTTTTTGAATTTTAGTTTTCAGATCTTGATACTTTGTTAACTTCTCCAATTCTTTGCATTCATTTCTACTATCCTCTTGCCACATCTATTATCTACGCTTTCTTCTTTTCAACCACAGTTATCTCAGGTGTGCTATGAGCCAAGACTTTATCAATGTGTATTTGGAAATCTCACAATATTTTAATCTCAGTTTTGACTATTTTTTCAACTCCATGTTCTCACCTTTTTTTTTTTTGTTACTGACACATGATATTTTTTACAGGTGTTCCAATAGAATGTGAAATCACAACTGTCAGTTCTTTAAGTTGTGTTGGCCTTTATATGCATTGAGTTCTTCCTAAGAACTCAGGATATTGTAATTTATCATCTTGTTATTATTATTGTTGTTCATCACACAGTCAGCTAGATGTTTATACTCAATTTAGCATTTTATTAAGTTGTTGTCGTCATCATCATTGTCGTTGTAGTTGTTGTTTCTTAACTGAAAAAAACAAGGATTAGGTAATTTGCAAGTGTTTTCCAAGTATAAACAAATATTCATTCAGCCCATGGGGGAAACATCTGAAAAAGGTTGAATTTACACTAAAAACAATCTCTTTCTGCCTACAGAAGCCAACTGGACTGAAAAGTTAATCTTAAATACTGTTCGTAGAATAGGGACCTTCACCCCAACTGAGGACAACAAATTAGTTTAGGAATCAAGGACAGATTGTGTAGCACCCAATCTTCCAAAATAGAAGAATTGGGACAGACTCCTAAGCATTGGAAACAGATTCTGTCTCCTTCTCAATATAGCAATATTAGAGGGGAAATAAAACTGAGTTCAGCTGAAAAGCATCAAATGGAACACAAGAGGGGGAACTCAAGATGACAGATACAATATTCTAGGCTTTCCTAAGCATGCTTGAAAAGCATATGCTTAGAAAATACAAATGCCTGCTCTGCAAATTGAAATGAGTCTGAACTCTGTTGATTGGTTAGTTCCATAATTTAGCCATCTCCCCAAAACACATCTGTTTTGTGTTTTCTTAATGTTATTGATTTAGGAGCTGGAGTGTAGGAAAGGAGGAATTTGTATGCAGATATACTGCTTCAGGAAGGTAAAAAAAACAATGGAGGGAACTGATTGATCAGCAAGTGATCCTCCACTTCAACAAGTATTACATCAGCTCCGTAGAGGCTCACTTCCTTTTAAAACCAAGAAAAGAAGAAAAGAAACCAGTCTCTCCAAAGCCCCAAGGAAACCTCAGAAATAGCAACCCAGCACTATCATTCATTCGGTGAACTAACGATATGTGAAGGGAGCCTTCTGGCTTTTTGTTAAGAGTTCAAAAGACGTGACATAATAAAATGATGCCTCCCCCTGCACAACATCTTGTCAGGTTTCATAAAAGTGATAGGTGGCTGAGGTTTTAGAGAGCCCAGTCTTGCTTTCCTCAGAACAAAAGCAACAAGTGTGCAGCAGTGTGCGGATTGCAGATTGCATGTGGTCTTCCATTTCCTTAATATGTCAGAAATTTCCACTACCGAGAAACCAGTGCAAGGTTTTGAAGGAAGACTGAGATAAGGAGAAGCCATTTCGACTCTGTGGGACTTTTCTTATGCAGTGAAAGGTTGATGCAGATGATGATTGTCTGTCATTAGCGTTACATACTGTGTGAGGTAGGTTTGTTCTTCATTCTCATTTCACGGGGCACCAAATGTACTCTGGTTGTTGGGAATCCCAGCACAGCTTATGAATGAGACAGGCTCAGGTTCAGGAAGCAATCAATATATACATAATAGGCAAAACAAAGTACACACACACACCTCTCAAACTTTGTGCAAAAGAGAAAGCTTGGCACTTGCTGCTCTTCTTACTTCTGCCTTCCAGGCTAACGTGTCAAACTGCACCTGCCAAAATCCTCTCTTCTGTCTAACTGGTAAAGGGACAGAAGCCTTTTAGTCTTCTGCATCCGATCACATTTTGTCCCACTTACATTGGCAGCCTTATCCTTTGCTTGTGTACTTGTAATTCAGGCCTTGTGTACTTGTAAACCTGCAGCAGAATGCGGGCGGGAGGAAAAAAACGGAGGCAATGGAGTGGATTGGACCTCTTCAGACAGCAGCTGGTGAAGTGCTAGTTTTGAATATTGCTCCATTAACAATAGAAACAACCCTCTGCAAACAAAGCTGGAGAAGTGAGAAAAGTTTTAATCAGCTGGCTTCCTAAAAAGGTCAGTTTTCTTTTTGCATGACACTATTTATGCAAGTGGAAGTAAAAATCAGATAGGATTTACCCTACCTGTATGCAACTTATTTACCCTCCTGCTCCACCACCTGGGTTCCCATGTTCTGAAAGTACTCGCAGTAGTACTCCAAACTCTCAAAACAGCCACTGGCACAAAAGCATCCATCCATCTATATACTTAGCTAGACTTAGGTTTGCTAGGTTATTTTATCATTGAAACAATTGGAAACAAGTCTTGCAAGAGAGTTCCAGGTGCATTTTTCTTTAGCTACTGAATGTTGCTATTATTCTCATTGTTTATTCGTTCTTTTGTATTAACATCATAGCGTAGGAAGGGGCTATCAAGGCCACCAGATCCAATGCCCTGCTCAATGAAGGATTGAGATTGAAGCATCCCTGTCAGATGGCTGATTGGCTTCTGTTTAAATGTACCCAATGAAGAGAAGACAAGCATGTCTTCAGGAATCTGGTTCTTCTCTATTGCTAGGAAATTCTTTTTGGCCTTGAGTCAAAATCTACCTTTTTATACTATGATCTGCACTCAAGAATGATTTTGAGCAACATTGTGATATTTTTTTCAAGTATTTTAAAAGTATTATTATATCCTCATTCTGTTGTGTTCTTCTCAAGGTTCATTTCCCCACCCCCCCATCTCCTCTCATCTCTCTTCATTGATATACAACCCTAGTCTCTAAACACCATCATTACTCTTTTCTGAACCTGTTTTATTTTGTACGAATCCTTACAGTGGGTGTGTCCAGGGTGCAAGATTTGAGCTTAGTAAAAAGCAATAAAATAGAATGACTGTGCTCCATGATTTGGAAATTACATTGCTTTTGACACAGGCAGGAGCATAAGTTGGATAGAATAGGCTCATGTTAAAGAAAAATATGGCTCTCATATACTGGGCAATTCTGGTGAGGACATGGTGAGCACTAAGCTAGCTGAATGGGTAGAGATGGCATTATGACCAAGATTGGCAGTCAGAGAGTGGATTCTGGCTAGCAAAATCACTCTGGAGAAAGATCATAAGACTGCCCAGATGTACTCCAGACAGTTGCTCATTAATAGTAGACTGTAGGAACCAAGATTTTTGTGGTTGGCTGGGAAGTCAAGTATCTGGAAGTTGAGGGGTTCCAAGTAAACTCAGTTGTAATATAGTCTATATGGACATAAACTCTTTGGAGCCTCGTTTCTTAATCACTTTGGAATTACTTTTTAAAACTGCTTTTCAAATATTTTGAACCTTCAGAATAGCAAATTTTATGGCATTCACCAGATGAGTTTTCTTCAATCCTTAGCAAAAGAAGTATGAGCTTAAAGATTTAAAAATTGGGTGGGTGGAGAATAAAAGGCAAAAGGGTGATTTGATCATTGTTTTTAGAAAGTTATAAACAGAATGGTAGTCTAGATGGATTTGCAATAAGACTTTGAAATTAATTATAAGAATTCTTTATGTGGGAAATGGCTGTTTTGAATTCTGTGGGGAAAAAGTATGATAGGATGAGCCTTTAAAGGATGAACACTAGAGCGAACCAGAAGGTGCTAAAGATTACAATTAAAAGAGAAGTACACTTAAACTTAAGTTGCTAACACAGAATACTTTAAATTGAATATATTGAAAAATATTTCTGAATGATAGGCTCAGAACTTTATTTTAAGAATGTCTGTCATTATAAATAGACTGTATGTAAATGATGCCACGGACAAGAATGAAACAGATTTCAAACTGGAAATAGAAATGATAGGCTCCCTGAATGATTTGAAAAATATGATAAAGTGGATACACAAATGAAACTGGTTGGTGTCTTCATAATAAAAGTGGGAAATGTGGGCCATGGGCCACATGGTGAGAACCACGAAACTATAGACAATGTTCTGCAGGTGCCACTGTCACAGGTATGGTCAAAAATAAATGCTTGAAGAGACAGGAAGGTTTTCTATCATAAGATGATAGCAGCAGATTCCTTTATTAATGATTTTTCTTTTTATAAAATCAAATTTCAACAATTGTAATGAAGCCAACTCTCTGGAAAGTAGTCTGACAAAGTGCTGTTGAATTTCTTGACTAGAAGTTCTTCAAGTGCATAGAGTTTCTCATCAGATCCTGATCTCATAGTCGATGACTGTAGGGCATGAAATGTAGTAACTGCTTTATTCAGGTCTGCAGGTCTATGTTTTATCCGAGGGACTCCTGTGTCCAGTATTGGAAAGAATACACTTATTTTAAATTAGACTTCTGCAGATTTTGGTGTTACATCCTCACAAAAGTCATCATGAAACTTCTTCACTTGGGGCAAGTGTCACTAGAAATTCTTGAGATAACTGTTGACATTTTGAAAATTATTGAGAGAGGTCTGGAGAAACCCTGCAAGTCCACTTTGATCATTTGTTGTAACAACTGTAACAATTCTGAAATGCAGCTAGGAGATTCTAAAAATTTTGTAACAGCACAGTCAAAGGAAAACAGAACTTTTAGCTTATGTTATCTCATCCCTCTTTCCAGGGTGACTGATCTCAGTCAGGATCTTGTACACATCTTTGAAATGGAAATGAAGATCAAAGAACTTCACAACTCTTGCTTCACACAATGCATTCAGCATCATTTTGACACTGAGATGTCATACATATAGTAAATGCCATCCTTTGATTCTGTGTACAGTGCAATTGTAAAGCTTTTAGCGAAGTTTTGCACTACTGGAAATGCTTGCATAGTGTCATCCAGGATTAAATTAAGACTGGGGAAATTCTCTCTCTCTCCCTCTCTCCCCTCTCCCTCCCCCCTCTCTGTTATTCAGCTATAATTTTAGCTTAGATATTAGAATATAATTCACTTAAAAATGCAGCTCCATCATAGCCTTGGCTTTGTAATTTTGACATGTCTAATCTTTTACTCTCAATAGTAAAATAGTGCTGTATATAAATCTAGCTATTAATCTTCAACTTCCCCCAAATTTCCCCAAGGTTCCTTGGATCTTTAGGCTCAGGCATTCACCTTGCAATCCTTAAATACACAGCAAACTACAGTTGTTTGCTGAGCTGATTTTCTTACCGGGATTGGATTGGATTGAAATCCATAGTCACAGGGGAAAATGCAAATTATTTCATTGAGTTGATTTTTCTTACTAGGGCTTAGGTTGTGGTAATCTGTAATCACAGAGGAAAAACTTATATCTTTGATTCCCTTCCTGACAAAGTTAGAAAGAATGCTAATCCCTTTATTCTTTTCTCCCCCCAGGACTTGGGTATTTTATTGCACCATTCTTCATACAAAACAACAGAAGAGGATGATGTTTTGCCAGAAGGTTAATAACTGAGAGAAAATTTCCACAGCATCCAACCAACCACATATTACGTATCTGCAATCTCCAGCCAAGGTCAGTGTGACACTGATGATTTTACCAAGTATTTACCTTCCAAAGCGGGCCTCTTTCTGGACAGCCCTTTCTAGCTTCTCTGCCAGAATCAAGAATCATGTAACAGTGCAGAAGCCATTTGAGACTTCATGAGTCACTGTTTGGATCTATAAATGAAGCTAACCACAACTACCAGTTACCTGGCTGAAAAAAACAACATGCTAAATGAAATAAATTTGCTCTAAACCTGACAGATACAAAGCCATAGTTGTCAGGCTGATATATCAGTTCTGCTTTTTTTTTAAAGGCTCTCTTATTGTCCGTTGAAAATGGGCCACATGGCTCACACAGTCCATTTAGCATAATTAACCTATTTTTAATAATCACATAAGGTGAGCACTGATTATAAGATATATCCAAGAAGCCAAAGCACATGAGAAGTTTCTCTCCAAAACCCTTCATTGATTTCAACACACACTTTGCTTTTCTCAACAAATCTGTGCACTTAAGGATTTACTGTGACTCAAATGGTCCCTTTATTTTATATCAGCCAGGGGAAGTTTTGCTTCATTGTGTTCCTAATAAACACGGTTATTATTTTTTCTTCTTGGATCATCCATATTCTCCACAATATGCCTTTGAAAATTGAGCCATCTTTGGGAACATTGGTATTTTCTCAACTTTTCCTTCTTTGTGCCACTGTAACATCTTGGCACCTTCTTCTCACAACTACTATTTCAGTTATCACTTTATAGCTCTTTATTGGCATCTGTTAGGCACCCATATTTTTACAGTCCAGTTGTGGGGGTCCAACTATGATGGCCGTACCATCTGTTGGGTGGATCTTGATATAATGCCAGGCTTGCTCAATGGCTGGGCTACTGGATGGAACCTAAAACTGTTTGTGACTCATTGTGTTTGTAATCAGCTGTTGCTCCAAGATCTTTTTCTCAAGTATTATTGCCAAACTGGGTAAACTTAATTCTATCCCTCTGCATTTGTTTGTTGGCTAATTGCATAACATTGCATTTGTTTATGCCAAATTCCATTATTTTATTTTCATCCCATTTCTCTAATCTATCCAAAGTATTTGATTTTTAATTTGTTTTGTTTTACCCAGTTTTGTGTCTGATAAACATTCCGTCCTATAGTCTCTTTCTCAAGACTATACTCAACACATTAATGCATTTCCCAGAATCAGGAAAGTATATCCCCATAAATTGTGCTGTTCCCACAAGTGAATCTGGGGCAGTATTGCTGCCTTCAAACCATTTAATGCAGTGTTTAATGCACTGTAATTTCAGGGTAGGTAATTGGTGGGTTCTCTAGTATTCTTTCCTTTCTTACCAGCATCATTTTACTGGCAGAAAAGCCAACCACCAACTGCTTTTCTGAACATATGTGGCACATATATTACTATATATATATAATATTTAACATTAATATTTATTACTTATTCCATGCTTCTCTCGATGATATGATCAATCTCCCAGAAGTCACGCAGGTGCAGGTGGATATTTGATTAAATAAATAAATATGAATAATTCATATTTTGAGGTATGAAAGAATTTCGTAGAAGCTGCCAGATCAAACAGAGATTCAATATGCTGATGTCAAAGAATCCCCACCCTCCCAAATCTGTCTGAGTGATTGGAACCATTGCTTTGGAATACAAAGCAAACAAGACTGAACCACAGAGGATTTAATGCTATTTTGTGCCTGTAGATCTTTCTTTTCTCTTTCTTGTGAATGGGCCTGTGAATTGTTTTTGGTTATCCAAAGAGCCTCTTCTCTCTCCCATCAATATGTGCAACATGCAAATGTGTGTTTCATACTTATTATACTTTGCAATCTGCTCATCATGCTCATGCATGTACATACCACATATAGCAGACTCCAAAATAATAGCATTTCTGACCGACAGATATATTGATGTTCTAGAAGTTTGTTACTTTACTGTAAAGAGGAAACCCCCCCCCCCCCCCAGGTATACAGCCTGTCTTGCAGTCAAGGACAAAATGGCCATGCAGGCATTGGAGGATAAGGAGATCCAGGCCAATTGAAACTAAACAGATTATTGCCTTAACTGTGGGTTATCCACAGATTTATCCCTGAAATACTTTGGATTTTCTGCATGGAAGCTTTTCTATCAGGACAGATAAGGGTGACTTTATGCTACTTTAATAATGGGCTGGGCATGAATTGGAAACAACATCATGAGAATGTGTCCCAAAAATAGTTAGTTATGTGTTTTCACGCCACAGCAAGGAAGATATAAGTCCCATTTTTAATGCAAGTCATCCAACTCAATCCTACTTCCCAGTTTGGTCCAGAAACACTGGTGAATATCCTTTGCTCACAAGCTTCAAGCCAGCTATACCACCATTTAATTGTTATGCATCCAACCCACATTTAACTACTTGCTAAATACTTCATCAAGTGCTTTGTTAAAATCAAACTACATTGCACCTATAGCATTTGCACTGTCTACTAAGGAAGTGATCCATTTGAAGCTGAGCAACTTTTTCAACTTCCAACTAAAAAAGGTTTTTTTCCTCTTAACTTCTATAATACAATACAACAATATATAATACAATAATAAATACAATTATTTGTCTAAGTATATATGTATAAAATGACTGATGGAAATGATTTGAAACAGTTCTGTGAAGCCCTTAGCACTCACTAGGGGCCTTGATCTTGTCTGAAATGGTATAGTGTCTCCTGCTTGAGCAGGGAGTTGGATTAGAAGAACTCCACGATTCCTTCCAACTCTGTTATTCTGTTATTTCTGTTATTGTGATGGTATAACTCTCATTACAGAAAAGGCTCAGATCCTGCAGAGATGGGCTAAACACTTTGAAACCCTCCTTAACCAACCATCATCCTCAACTATGAATGAAGACTGAATTCCCCAGGTTGATATCAATAGTGCCACGAATGTCCTATTGGTGGTAGCTGAAGTCATGGAAGTTGTGAGCAGCCATCCAGTGGCAAAGCCCCAGGGCAGACACTATTTCCACAGAGATATGCAAAGTTGGTGGTCCAGTATTCACTGAGTCATTCCAGTCTTTCTGGGAGCAATGATCCATTACTCAGGAACTTAAAGATTCATCCATTGTACACTTCTACAAGAGGAAAGGCAATAGTCAAGCACTGAGGAATCTTTGCTGCTCCCCATAGCAAGAAAAACCCTTGCAAGAGTTCTGCTAAATCATCTAGGCATTTATCTGGAGTTGGGCTTAGTGTCAGAATCACAGTTTGGTTTCTGCAGTGGTCATGTGACTATTGACATGATTTTGCCATATGCTAACTTCAGAAATGTCAGGAGCAGAATCATAAACTCTGTACAACCTTTGCTGACTTCATAAAAGCCCACATACTGTCAGCCAACAAATCTTGTGAAGAACCATGCCTGCCAAATTAATTCAGATGGTACTCCAGTCAGTGTCACAATGGCCAAGTGCTGAATCAGAAAGAATTGGGGAGAATCCCTAAGGCATTCCCAGTCAGCAATGGTGTTAAACAGGGCTGTGTCTTACATCCACACTATTTAGTTTGATTTTTATAGCCGTGGCAAATGATGCCTTTCAGGACAATGATGTTAAATTAGCCTCAAGTACACCATGTGGATGGGATACTATTCACCCTGAGGAGCCTTCAAGCTATTGCCAAAGTAAAGAAAACTGTCCTGAGAGACTTCCTCTTTGCCTGTGACTATGCTCTGAATGCTCTCTCAGAGCCAGAGATGCAAGCCAGTATGGACAAATTCTCTAGAGCTTGTGGCAACTTTGGACTCACCATCAATATTCAAAAGACTGGGGCATTGCACCAGGTTGCTCATCATGCACTATACACAGAATTCAAATCACAACCAAAAGGCAGAAACTACAGATAGTGGGCCAGTTCATCTACCTTGGCTACACCCTCTCCTGAGTAGTGACCATTGATTCAAAAGTCTACTGCAGATCAGCCATCACAAACATTGCTTTCAGTAGACTGTCTTTCCACTGAATGGGAGCGTCAAAGAATTAGCACAACAACAAATTGAAGGGCTACCAAATGATGGTATCACTATCCTTTTCTATGCCTATGAAACATGAACTATGTATCAAAAACATACAAGATAGCTTAACTATTTCCACATGACTTGTGTTCACAGAATATTAGGCATCAAATGGCTAGATAAAGTATCAGACAGTGAAATTCTCTTTAGGGCAAGCTTACCATCAATTCACACACTGATAATGAAAGCACAGGCCGGCTGGGCAGGTCATGGTGTCCATATGTCAGATGAGTGCATACCCAAGCAGCTCCTTTTTGGAAAAATCTGTGCTGGAAAACATTCTCATGGAGGACAGAAGAAATGTTACAAAGATACATTAAAGAGCTCTCTGAAATTGCTTTATCTAGACATGACTACCTGAGAAGTACCTTACCAAGTATGGCCACATCCATAAGACCATCAAGCTTATGAAGTAAGGCAAAGTTGAACACAACAACATAAGCACAACCTGTGCAAGTCAAGTCTAGAGCCATCAGTGTAACAACTGCAGTATCTACACATTTGCCCAACATTGGCCGGGACATTCCTTGCCTGAACTGGCCTGACCAATCATCTTTGGATGAGCCACATTTAGTTTTAATGGGACTAATGGTGTTGAGGTCATCAATGGCAATGGATACACAACACTACAATTTGCTTTTTAAAAGTCATACATACATATACAGTAAATACTGACACCCATACCCACATACTTGCACAATTACATTGAATTTTGGTTTTCCTTAAAAGTAAAAACTGTAGCATAATTCCTGGTATTTCCCACTTTCTTAACTAGGTCTTCCTGAATGATTAATAATAAGTCAAGTACAAATGATCCTTTGTTTGCCTTTGTTCACCCTCTGAAGAAGAATGTTGTCAACAAGACAAGTCAAACATTACCTGGAATGACATGATTTGTATAGTGTCCAAACAGATGTCATGATAATTAAAGTCTTTCATGACTACAACTGCATTTTTTTAATGCAGTTTGCTTTTGGAAGGCATCATCCTTGTCCTCCTCTTGGTTAGCTGGGTGAGAGTAGATATCAAAACCAGAATTGCTGTTTCTGTTCCTTTGCTTATTTTCATATTGCTTTTTCTCTAGACAGGGCTCTGATTGGTACATAAAAGCAAATAAAGTTTTTGATTCATGACACTGTACCTGCATATTTCCCATCTTTATTTTGCTATTAAAAGTTCTATTTTCTCTTGCATCACATTCCTCTAGTAAAGACATGCCATAGTGCTGTCCTCCACATCCATCCATCCATCATGCTTCTCCAGTTAAATGAAGATCTAGAATTCCCAAATATCTACAAATAGTTTACCATAAAAACTCCTAAACTTGTCCAGACAGGATTTTGTAATTTGACTGTTAGTAACTAGTTTTGTACACTAGTTCTCCGCTGATAATATTCATTGGGTATGATCCCACCACTTCTAATTTTTTCATTACTCCCCTCCATAACTGATTTAATATAGGCAGATTTTTATTTAAAATTATTCCGCTATGGCAGAACTTTGAAGAACTGAAAATACCAGGCATTGTCATCTGAATTCCCATAGTAGTCTATAAATGAAGCACTAAAAGTTAAAAAAGAGAAGTTTACACAATGTGTTCTAGTGAGACAAGACTGCAACAGGGTATTATGAAATCTAGTCATAACAATCAAATCTAAAAATATAATACAGCAAATGTCATAGAATTCCCCCAATCAGCCCAGCCTTCTTATCCTGGATCAAATATCCCAAGAACTTGGCTTTGTTCATCACTGAGCTGATAAGGAGAAGAGAAGGAATAAGGGGATTGCTGATTAGCCTCCATGGCTCCCTTTGGCTAATAACTAGACAAGACTGATTCACAAGCATTGTCTTTGTCCTGCAAGACAGAGTACCAGTCCTACTGAACATCCTCTTACCCCAAGCGTTAGTAATTGGTCATCGCTTCTCCATGAACAAATTCCTGTAGGCAAAATATAAAGCAATTTCTTCTCAATAAAACCAACAACACACTTAAAATTCCACAACACTACCAAATCAGACTCAGAACAGAGTTGGAAGGGACCTTGGAGGTCTTTTAGTCCAATTCCCAGCAAGCAGGAGACCCTATTCCAGGGGTGAAATGCTCCTGGTTTGGACCGGCTAGGCCGAGTAGTAGCGATGGCGGCAGGCAGTTTGGAGAACCGGTAGCAAAAATCCCTGCCCCCACCCCACATGCCCAGCTGAGCCGCAGGATCAGAGCCTCCCCCCCTTTTTTCCCTTTTAAATGGCTCTAACCAGCCAAGCTCTGTTGCCTGCTGAGTTGCCTGCTAAT
>JANHZT010010991.1:51694-65291 GCA_032468215.1 Stegonotus admiraltiensis
CATCTTCAAGCTACCAAGGTTGAGAAACACTGTGCTAAAGGGACCGTGCCATGAATTTCGACACAAATCTTGACATCTGAAACACATCCGTGACATTTCTCAGTCACTGATAACGTGGGGAAAGCAAAGACCCAAAAGAAGTGAAGTTGTTGCACAACAGAATGTGGCAGCAGAGTTTCTTTCTCTGCTGAGCACTTGAGACCTGCAACAAGTTCATTTGGGCTCCTTGCTTAGTCCACCCTCTCTCCCTTGCCTTGATACTGACCTATCAGTAGTGGGAAATTGAGGGAAAATATCAATATTTGATGAATTGCAGGCAAGGAATAAATTATTGATGGTATGTGGTTAAAGAGACCGTGAAACTGAAAATGCCAGAGCTACTAAGGTTTGGATACAGGGCACATGAGGCTTTATGTTCTGAATAAATGCCTGTGTATTAGAGTGAGCATACATGTCTCTGTGCAAGAAGAAAAATAGAATCAGATCATGCTCATTTTTCTCCTCTCTTCCCTTTTCCTGTTGCATTGTAACCCCTTGTATATTTCCTAGAAATATAAATACACCGTACCACATTTATCCCAAATAGTGCTGGGTTGAAAAAAATCTTGTCCGCGTTTTCTTTAATTCTTCATATTTAGTTGGGTGGAAAAGAAATGTTGTTCCCACTACTTATGGAGAACATTTTGATAGAATCTTCCTGTGTGAGGTACTAGGTTACTAAGGTGTGCATGCGAGATCAGTCTGACTTGCTGTAGATTATTACTATATTCTGCTTCCGAGAGGTTGTGTTTTCTTGGCAGGGCATTTGCCGTGTACTGCTGCATTGCTGAGGAACTGGCTGGACCAGACGGGGGGCCTCGGGCTCCCAGCTCTGGNNNCCCGAAGCATAGGTGGTTAAAGAAAGTTGCAGACTTCTGGAGGAAAAGTAACCTACACCAGCACCCACAGCATCACAATAAGCACCACAAAACATGAAAGCACAGCAAGAGTGAAAAATAGAAGCTCCTTTTGAAGAAAAGGCAACTTTTGCTGATTTTGGTAGCATTGATCTTTATAGTTCTGTTCTTTGCTGTAGAAGGGAAAAAAGGCAACAATAATTATTGTTCCTCTGCAGCCTTCAGCAAATCATATTACACATATTATGTCACGATAATCTTTTGAACTTGGGATTCACTATTATTAAGCAGGAAAATTAGCAGCCACATGACCGTTTAATTCATGCATCCCTATTAGCTCACTAAGTGAGGTCATCTGTGCAGAGGAAGAAAATGAGTTTACACATTTTCAGAGCAGTTGTTTACTTGACCATATGCACTGACCTCTGGACCTGTGTGCTCAAATATCCTATGAGGTTCCTTAGAGTCATGGGGTAGACAATAAATGCAAATTAAATAAAAAGAAACACATACGCATATTTGTGCCATGTGCCTCGTGTGATAGTGTATGGATGCTGATTTAGTTTAGGTACCTCTTAATTCTAATTAATTCTTAAACTTGCCAGTCTGGAAATGCTAAGAATAGGCTGGGAATACCCAGAGCCAATTAATGTTCCCACAGGCCAACCAGGAGGAAATGGAGAAACAATCATTCAGTCAGTGCCCCATACCTTGAATTATGACAGTTCCTTGAGTTAGGAAAATCCTGTCATTCCTGCTGTGGCAGGATTTTGGGGACGGGGGGGAAGAAATACAAATTGCTAACCAATAACATCACAATAACATCACATCTACTGACTTCTGTATCTGCTGCATGCATTTGCCAGCTCATTGTTAAAAAAAAATATCTGATGCTAGTACTAAGGAACAGCTGCCTGCCTAAAGACATCATTTTTCCTAAGTAGAAATTCCCACGAAATCTGGGGTAATGGCATGGTTAGATGCTTTTTCCAACAGCTAAAAACCTGGCCATAGGTTGCTATACACTAGTACCCTGTTTCCCCCAAAATAAGACATCCCCTGATAATAAGCCCAATCGGGCTTTTGAGCACATGGCAATATGGCCAAGTGCTTATTTCAGGGTTCAAAAAAATATAAGATAGGGTACGGGAAAACATGGTATCTATGTTTATGGAGTAGGTGAAGGGAGGCTTATTTAAACCCAGGGAGCTAAGGGTTAAGGTATATAATTATACTGTACCCTATAAATAGCTGGGTGCTCCTGGCCTAAATCAGCAGAGAAATTCAAGCTGAGCATTTTTATATAGTAGATGGACAAATTGACCAGAAAGTAACCAGAGGAGTTTAGGTAGGACTAGTCTAGACTTCAGAGTAACCCTATCTCTGAAGCTACTCTGAAGTCTATAGAGGGCTCTGGGAGCAGGATAAGAAAATGGGGAAACAGCTAAACCCCTCAATCCCTTTGGACTCCAGCTGCTGAAAGAGAATGACAGAGATACAGAGTTGGGCTGCTGGTGCCTCTTCTGCAGACATACTGCATCTGGAGAGTCCCTTTCTTGAAATCATATTCTGATCTGCATTACTTATTATTTAACTCTATTAAATCATGCAGTCAAAAATCATGCAATAAAAAAAGATTACACATACAATGCCATTCCATATTACAGGTATAATATACCTGAGGACCCCTCTCCCTTATTTTATGGGATTATAACTCCCCCCACCGTATCCTTGCTACTGGCCCTATTGATCGGAATCAGAGTTAAGAGTTGGAAGGGACCTTGATTGTCTTCTAGTCCAACCTCCTGCTCAGGCCTATACCATTTCAGATCAGAGTGACAGTACAGGAGTTATAGTGCATTGATGTCCCCACCTTGTGTTTCATAATTCACTCAGGGTTATCCAAACAACTGTACCAAACAACTGTAGCCAGAAAACCCAAATGGCAACATAGGTAAATAGTGAAAATGAAAGTATTTGCCACTCTTTAATAAAACCTCAACATCTAGTGCCTAAGCAGGAAGACTACCTTACTTATCTGGGAAAAAAAATTCTCTGCTTCTTTGAAATGTTTCCAAACTATTCCTTGAGACAGAGTGGTAATTCCCACCCACCCCTCAATCTTTGGGAGAAATCACTCTTCAGTGAGCTCAGCGGAAAGGTAATTAATATTTGCTTCTGAATTAGAAGCTGAGGCTTGGAGTGATGAAGGAGGGAGCTTATTGGTTTCTTCCCATCCAAAGAATTTTCAAATGCAAGGCCATAAATGGGACAAGTTTCAGTGTTACAGGGCAGATCACAATATCCTTCATTCTGACCTAGGACAAGGTTGATATCGTCCACTTACACAACCTCCATCGCTGTCTGGTATGATGATATGCAGCATTTAAGCACCACCCCATATGCGTAGGCAAGGGGAATACGGAAAACAGAGAGCAAATTAGTCCCATATGGTTAAGGGAGTGGTAGAGGAAGCAACCTTCAGATCACCTTCCCACTTATTTCAGATCCTCATTTTTAGAGAAGTTCTAATAGACTCAACTAGTACATCAGGTTAAGGAAAATATAATTATGTGCAATTATTACATTGCAAAACAAACCGAACAAGGAATCAGCAAGTATTGGGAAACAATGGGAAAATACTGTTGTAAGAAAGTCCTGTACTACACTGGCTTACTGTATATTCCAGTCAATGAGAACATCTGTTTAATAGAATAATAAGAGTATTATAGCAATACAGTGTATGCTACTATGTTAAGGTCATTTCTTACCACAGACCATATGATACAATTCAATAAATTAGGCCATGGTTATTTCTATACACAGTATCTACATAGCAAAATGTAAACAGATCACACATTTCTCCAATTTTCAAAGAAATGGGGTTACGCAGTTCTTCACGTTCAATCCCAAAAGGTATTTTGGAGTGTATATTGGTAAAAATATGGCACTTGTTACAATTTGGAAAGCATATGTACTGGATTTGAATATCATTTGCTCTCTTTGTGGGAGGATGCATAAACGTATGATGAAATCCATGGTACGTTTATATTGCATGCAAAGGAAAATTAAACACCCATGGGAAGAAATGATTGAAAGGACAAAAGTGATACTGATGTATAAGATAATATGACAGGCATTTTGTTTCCCAGGCAGCCGCAAAAGATAGTCGTGTCATCCTAAGAAAAGATGCAGCTGCTTCAAGGAGTTGCAAAGCAGTGTTATGTTCATATCGTCACCAACCCCAAAGCATTTTCTCCAATTTATTTCTTAATTGCCACACAGTCCTTAAAAAACCCAAATTCTTCTGTGATTCTCAGGTGTCATTGTTGCACCCTTTTCCTTCTTATACAGAGGAAGTTGTACTCCAAATCTATCAACACCCACTCCTATCAGTATCAGGGTGTGTCCTACATCTGGATTGTCTATACCATATTATCTATACATCAGTATCACTTTTGTCCTTTGAATCGTTTCTTCCATCAGTATTTAATTTTCCTTTGCCTGCAATATAAACATACCACAGATTGTATCTTAAGTTTTTGCATCCTCCTACAAAAAGAGCAAATGAGATTCAAATCCAATACATATTCTTTCCAAATTGTGTCCTTTGACAGATTATATCTGAAGTATTGAATGTCCCAACTTTCATTCAGGAATAACTCAAGAGGAGCTGAAGAGCTCTCTATCTGAGAGAAAATGAGGTTGCCAATAAAACAGGCTGTCTTTTGTTATCTCTTGAAGTCCTTCCTGGCTGACCTCTGCTAATCATCAGCTTTGGCATCTCCTATCACAGACGCCCCACTGAAGAGGCTGTCAAAGGCCTGCAGTGAAGAACAGAGATCTTGCCCAGCAAATGCTGACTCACCTCCCTTTTTCCAGCCATCTCATTAATTCTACTTTTGCCCCTCATTAGAGCACCGATAGGAGGAGGAGAGATGCTTTTTGTGAAGCTAATGAACTAGGCAGAATCCTGCCTCCCTCTAGTACCTGTGCTGGATGAAAAACAACTGTGGATTTTACATACAGAAACCATCCATCAGTTATGTAATGTAGGGCAGGAATATTGCATGATGTTTCTTACCTGTAAGGCAAGGGCTCTGAACATACAGTTGAACCACCATGATTAAAGTACAGAACAAGAGAGATACCAGATGAGGCCTTCACCCATTCTTGAAAGGGTGTCTCCCAGCATGAAATGTGTTGCCCTTGTTCCCAATCCCTATCCTTTCTACCAGTGGTGGGTTTCAAATTTTTTTACTATCTGTTCTGTGGGTGTGGCATGGCATGGCTTGCTGGGCGTGACAGGGGAAGGATACTGTAAAATCTCCATTCCCTCCCCAATCCAGGAGAATGTTACTGCAAAATCCCCATTTCCTCCCGATCAGCTGGGACTTGGGAGGCAGAGAATAGATGGGGGTGGGGCCAATCAGAATTTTTATTACCGGTTCTCCGAATTACTCAAAATTTTCACTACCGGTTCTCCAGAACTGGTCAGAACCTGCTGAAACCCACCTCTGCTCTCTACCATTTTGCTTCAACTCACTGGTGAAGGGTGGCAAAACCTGTCATATTTTGCACATCTGGTGGCTGCCCTTGGATGGTGTCAGAGTACCAGCAAACACATTATTTCAATAATGCTAAAGTTAAGGATGACCTAACTCCATCTTGCTTATAGGCTGGGGATGAAATAGAAGCAAGATCATGGGAGCTATGGCAGAAAAATGGTGTTGCCAAAATATGTTTGTGCAAGTGCAGATCTGGCCTTGAAGAAGACACCAGATTGATAGATCCATGTGGTTTCTCACTAGCTCCATACCCATAGTATATCCGCTGCTTGTTTTTGACTCAGAAAAATCCCTAAAAATTTTGTAAAGGGCAAAAGCACTCTGAATAATTGAGCCCGCAGTTCTCTGAATCACAGACCATATTCTCTTCAAATTTCATCTTTGACCACACAGAAAATGAAACTGTTGTTAATTAGAAAGGGGATCAATGATTGATCTTGAACTTCAATGCTTTGGCTTTTCTTAAGATAGTAAATCTTCCTCCCTCTCTCTTGCAAATCCTTTGTTTATTTCAATTAAGTTCCTGTAAATATTTCTTCTCCCCCAATAAAACACAGCCGATGATGGAAGCTTATTTTAAAACATCAGGACTATCTATCATCTCCTAATAAGATTCTTCGCCAAAAGGGCAGGAGCATTTTTAGGACTGTATTCTTCAACAGTCAGCAAGCGGGGTTTTTTCAGTTCATTAAACACTAGCCAGGCCATGAGGAAGATTCTTTGCTGGGAATATTTACTCTAGCTTGTATGTACTAAGAGCATCTTTCTGCAGAAACCAACTTCTATGCCTTTTACATCAGAGCAGAATTATATGGATTTCTAAGTTTCCACCTCATCCTATGGCTTTTGGCTGTATTTTTAAAGCAAGAGATATGAATTCCAGCAAGAAAGGAAAAATACTAGTTTACCCAGTTGTGACACTTAAAGAGAATTCTGTTATTTGATTCGGTCCAGTACGTGCATATTTAAAAAATGGGGGGGATGGGGGGATTCTGAATCCAGCAAAATTCAGAAATACAAGAACACAAGAAAATATATAAATGAAAAAACAAGGGGCATAGGGCCTGCACATCCGAGAGTCAGGAGAAACATTGATTTCTTATAAGCATGTGTGTTATAATATCAGTCATGATATTATAACTATTCTCCAAAGCACCTGAGGCGAGACAAGAAGCAATGGGTGGAAACTAATTAAGGAGAGCAGCAACTTAGAACTAAGGAGAAATTTCCTGACAGTTAGAACAATTAATCAGTGGAACAACTTGCCTCCAGAAGTTGTAAATGCACCAGCACTGGAAGTTTTTAAGGAGATGTTGGATAACCATTTCTCTGAAGTGGTGTAGGGTTTTCTGCCTAGGCAGGGAGTTGGACTAGAAGACCTCCAAGGTTCCTTCCAACTCTGTTTTTCTATTTCTATTTCTATTACAGGTGATCCTCAGGTTACAATGCAATTAGGACGGGGATTGCCATTGCTAAGCAAAGCAGTCATAAAACGCAACATCATGTGACCGCATCACTTAGCAACAGCAATTATGGCAGTCCTGGTTGCTGTTATAACCCCAGGACACGTGGGTCATTAAGTGAGAAGAAGTGGGAGTCCCAGATAAGGAGTCTGGAAGGGATGTTGTGGGCAGAGACGCACGATGGAGGGCAGGTGAGCAGAGGGGTGCTGCAGGGTACAGGATTCCTGGAAATCTTCTATTCTGTACTAGGACTCCTTGGGGAAAATGCAATGGGAGCAATTTACAGGATCTATGGAAATTGCTCACTTTGCTTGTGGGAAGCCAGCAAGGAAGGTTGCAAATCGTGATCCTGTGACTATGTCTTGCTCTGATTTGTAATTGCAAGCCAGGTGCCAAGCACCCAGATCACAATCATATGATCATGGGGATGCTGCAAAGGCCTAACTTCACAGACTGTTCATAAATCCCCCTTATTCAGTTGCTGAACAAGTGGCCATAACTCAAGGACTACCCATACCACAATAAGTAACCCAGCTCTTTTACCTCTTGTAAAGCTCAGCTTTTGGGTCCTACCTTAAGAAGAACAACCTAAGAAGACCCTCCAATAATTCTGTTAGCTTCCAGAGAACTTTTCTCCTCCCTTCTTTACTCTTTCAATAGTTAATATAAACACTGATTATATTAAAGAAAATTAATGCATACAATGCATTCAGAAAGTATTCAGATCTTCACTTTTGTCAATTTCATTATGCTGCAGCCTGATTCTATAGTTGTTGAAATTCATTTTTTCTCATTTACTCAGTATACCCCATAATGACAAAGTAAAGACAGAATTTTAGAAATGTCCAAATTTATTAAAAAGAAAAAACTGAAATATCTCATTGGCATAAGTATTCAGACCCTCTGGATACTTGAACACATGAAATTTAGCTTAGGTGCCTCCCATTTCTGTTGATTATTGTTGACATGCTTCTAAAGCTTGATTGGAGTCCACCTGTAGTAAATTAAATTGATTGGACATGATTCTTCAGTGCAAAACACATGGAAGCCCTCTTGGAGTTTGCAAAAAAGCACCTGAAGGACTGTCAAGACTGTGCAGAACAAGATTCTCGAGTCTAATGAAAGCAAGATTGAACTGTTTGGCCTCAATTCTGAACGTCTGGAGGAAACCAGGCACCCTTCATTACCTGCACAATATTATCCCAACAGTGAAGCATGGTAGTGGCAGAATGATGCTGTGCAGGTGTTTTATAGACATTTCTAAAATTCTGTTTTCACTTTATCCTTATGGGGTACTGAGTGTAGATTAATGAGGGGGAAAATATGAATTTCAACAACTGTAGAATCAGGCTGCAGCATAACAAAATTGACAAAAGGGAAGGGAGCCTGAATACTTTCAGATATGCACTGTATATCCAAACTGGCTTTGATCACAACTCTCTGACAATCCTAATCAACCCACTTCCTTCAATGGACGTTGGAAAGGAGATGCTTAAAATGCTAAACGGAGTCCTGCATTGGGCAGGGGATTAGAATAGATGCTGTTTAAAATCCTTCCCAGCCTTGACTTTCAGCCTATGAAATATTTCTTCAGACTGTAATGAAAATGAAGGCTCAGAACAGTTTCTTCCCCTCAGTTAAAATATGCACCTCTTCAGTCCATGAACAGCAACAGAGAATACTGAGGAGCTCACCCCATCCGAATTTTCAGTAAAATCCAAAGGAGTACTGAAGTTCATTGCAAAAAAAAAATTTGGGTGTGTTGGAGACCATTTCTAGACCAATGTAAGCAAAACAATGTAAGCAAAGCTGTTAAAAGTTTGGACGGGGATGAGGAGGAGAAATATCAAAGGAACTGATCCAAGTCAGAGCTTCTCTCCTTTCCAAGTGTCTCAAGACATATACCATCAATACATCTAGAACCGTGATGGCGAACCTATGGCACACGTGCCACAGGTGGCACGCAGAGCCATATCTGTGGACACACGATGGTTGCCTTAGCTGAGCTCCAGCATGCATCCGCGTGCTGACCAGCTAATTTTCAGGCCTTCCAGTCCCACCAGAAGTCGGGAAATGGGCTGTTTCCGGCCTCCAGGGAGGTGGGAAAGACTGTTTTTGCCCTCCCCAGGCTCCAAGAAAGCCTCTGGAGCCTGGGAGGGCAAAAAACAGGCCTACTGGGCCCACCACTAACCTTTTTGGTGTCACGTGCCAAAAGCAGGGGGAGGTCGTGCGTGCATGCGTAGGGGCATGGGGGGGCATTGAATTATGGGTGTGGGCACACATGCGCTCCCTCCCATGCGCTCCCCACACTTTTGGCACACAGCAGCAAAAAGGTTAGCCATCACTGATCTAGAACTTCATAGATGGGCACACCCTGAAACCCTGCCCTTCCTGAACAACATTGAACTCAGGGCATCTCATTTGTACAACCAGGTACAAATGAAAGCTGCTGTCACTTCAGTGGCCTGCAAGGTTCCGTGGATTTGATACCCAGAAAGAAGGGACAAATGAAGCTTTCCCTCCCGAGGCCTGGGTGAATACAAAAACAGAACAGTGCAAAACATCAAACTTACCCTCTGCTAACTATCAGCCTTAAGGCATCCAAGTTGCCATGGTAGGCAGCCCACAGGGTTGGGGTCATGCCATCTTCATCAGGGGAATTTAAGTCCTTCTTGGTGGCTTCTTTCAGCAGGTCCAGATAGCCATCTCTGGCTGCACGGTGGTACTGGTCATTCATGGTGTAGCCTTAAAGCTTGCCCATGTCACTGGGAGTGTGAACGGCACTGAGATGGCAACAGAGTTCTAGGAAAGCAGCTGTCAGAGAGGAGGGAGCTCCGTTGCCAAGATACTTGAGATTCCCTGCCCGGAGAGGGCAGAAACTCCTCATATTGAAGGCATATTATTTGCTGTGGATTCCCCTGGGTCCTAAAAAATTCCTGCCTTTGCCTTAGCTAGCCCCTCGCAGAAGGCATGTCTCCTTTGGGCCACTTAACTGGTAGGAATATCTGCTTAGGAATGTACTTTTGGAAACCTTGGCTTGAATTACTAAAGCAAGAGTTGCTAAATCAAGAGTGTAGTACTTCAGAATACTTAGACTCATCCAGGCTCAGGATTCAAGTTTTATTCCAGAGTTACTCTGTCCCATCCAAAGAATTCTGGCGGAGAGAGTGAAAATATTCAGAAATTTATCTCCTTCTGCATGGATCCTCCCAGGGGTGAAATCCAGCAGGTTCTGACAGATTCTAGAGAACAGGTAGCGGAAATTTTGAGTAGTTTGGAGAACCGGCAAATGCCACCTCTGGCTGGCCCCAGAGTGGGAAGGGAATGGAGATTTTGCAGTATCCTTCCCCTGGAGTGGAGTGGGAATGGATATTTTGCAGTATCCTTCCCCTGCCATGCCCACCAAGCCATGCCCATGGAACCGGTAGGGAAAAAAATTAGATTTCACCCCTGGATCCTCCCCATGTTTATTCACCAATTCTTCCATCCTTTTTTTTTTCCCTTTAGGGGGAATGAGTGAAAAGAGAGATACACAGTTTTTACACAATCACTTTAGACTTTAAACTCTCTTATCCCTTATGAAGTACCCACTGCTGGCCAGTGATTTGGGGCGGGGGGTGCATGCCTGCACAGGCCTTCAAGTCAGTGTTGACACCTGGTGATTGCATGGACAAGTCCCCACAGTTTTCTTGGCAAGAATTTCCAGAAATGTTTTTCCACTGCCTCCTTCCTAGGATTCAGAAAGAGGAACTGGCCCAAAGTCACCCAGTTGGTTTGGTGTCCAAGGCAAGAGTAAAACTCACAGTCATTGGGTTTCTACCCTGATGCACCTTAAACCCTATACCATACTGACTCTCTGCCTAGAAAAAGATTAATTATATGCCAGACCAGCGTTATGAAGTTATTTAGAGAATGGATCCAGGTGAGAGTCTGATACTGGGCACCTGGCTATACAACAGCAGGCATGAGCTCATCTCCAACAGATGCATGGCAGGCCACCATCTTTGCACACGGGCTACTAAAGTCTAATTTCTAGTAGCATGTCAATGCACTGATGATAGACTAGAAGAGAATGGGAACAATACAGATACACACATCTGCATGGAACTATAATTTATATGTGTATAAATATATATTTCTGTATGCTCAAAAATGCGAAAAGTAAATAAATGTGTGGAACACAGATTCTTTATTGCTCACAGCTTTGCAGTGGTTTCAGATAAAATTAGACACAAAAGTGTATCAGCTCTAAATTAACTAAGTTTCCCTTCCTTTACACCAATATAAATGAATTTCCAATTATATTGGAAATTTCTATCAGAGATGTCATTTATTAAGCAATAACGTATCTGGACTTGACACTAAAGGAAAAATATACTACTATGCCAAGTTTGACTCCTGTTGATATACCGGTAGTACATAGATGCCTCCTGCCATATGCTTAACAAAAGATGTCTCCAAATAGCTTTCTTGGAACAACATGGATATGATTAGCTTTCTCTGACAATCTCTCAGTCTAGCCTATAGTCATACGATCTCCCAACCATGCCTTAACCAGGTAATCCTGCTTAGCTCGAGCTCAGAAAAGATTGGGCAGATGCTGCTTGGTATTTACTATTTGGTAGCCTTCAGTTAATCCTCATTTTTTGGGGGGCATCCAAGACATCTTTGTTGCATTCATGTACTCTTTTCTTTTGGTCTTTGCAGGTACAATATATGCCTTCAAGTTAGCGCTGACTCCTGGCAACCGCCTGGATTGGTCCCTGTAGTTTTCTAGGCAAAATTGCCTTGTTTCTAGGGCTGAAGGAGAAGGACTGGCCTAAGGTCACCTGGCTGGCTTCCTCACATAAGGCAGGACTATAACTCAGGGTTTCCCCTTTTCTTAAACACTATACCAACGTGACTCTAACATGCTTCAGTTTGTGCATTTACAGAATCTTTAGCTGTTAAATACAAATAAATGAACTGAATTCCACACAAGAATGACAAGGCCATTTTTGGAAGTAGTTGGTCCTCTATCGCCATCTGTTGTTGGAGAAGTAGAAAGAGTCTGATAGTACCTTTCCAGAGTACAGTAATACATTGCATTAGCTTAGGTTTTCCGGAATTACAGCTGATTTCATCAGATGTGTGTAAAATTTAAATTAATAGGGATGGGTCAGTGGAGGAAGGAAGGAAACGATTAGGTAGTTGTATAAATGAAGTTTCATGGGATTAGATTACAAATATATTATCAATTAACAATTGCATTAAAAATCATTTGTTCAGACTTCCTGAGAGCCTGAAAGCTATTGTTGTATTTGTTCATCACCTGCCCAATATCATCCTGACAGTGAAGTAATGCTATGGGCAGCTAAAATGTCTGCTCTAGTTGGAAAATAAAATTCATGGGAAACCTTTTATGAGAAACAAAATCCAAACTCCACAACTGAGCAACAGCACACACAAAAATATGCAAACTTGAAACTCTTGTAGCATTTTGGCTATTGGCAAACTATTTATTTATAGGACATTTTCCTCATGATGTTTTTACTATTATTAATTACCAGAAGCATTATTTCTTCCAATAATTTCTTCCTTTTCTTCCTTTTCGAGTTAATGATATGTTAAAGCAGGGGTGTCAAACTCACGTGGTCATGGCAGTGTCCTGTGACGTATCAAGACTTTTCCTCTTTGCTGAACCGGGCGTGGGTATGGCTAGTGTGTGATGCATCCGGCCCACGGTCCGGGAGTTTGACAGCTCTGTGTTAAAGACTAGCTAAGGAAACTTAACAATTTTTAATTTTTTTCCCTTTAAGATACAAAGGTGACATGACATTGATTAATGAACAGTCACTGTTCCTGACGTTTGCTGTAAAAATAACAAACTTCCAAGTAATCCAAGATGCGACATTTTGACAAAAAAGAAACACTAGGCTTTCAAATGAAATAGCATACATTTACTTCCCAGCTGTAATTGTTCCTTGCACTAAAAAAGAATGGAAGGAAGACAATCCCTTTTTCAACACTGTCTCTTTGACAGTACTGGGCCTTAGCAGATGATCATCATCATCATCATCTCAAAAAGCTTCAGTTGGTGATTTGCGCAGATCAAATTTTAATTGTATGGGAAACTTACAGGCTTCAAAATATTGCCGGAACTACAGCTTGCAGCCTTTGTCACCATTGGCTGTGTGGTCCGAGAATGCTGGGAGTCTGAAGGCTATAAATTCCCCAATGAGAGGGAGCAGCAAGCCAAGCCTTTTCTACTGATAGACACAAACATCTTCCCCAATGCCTGCTGGACCTCTCTGTCACTTTTCTAGGTTTACTGCTAGGCATATCTATGCTAACTTGGAATTTATATCCTTAGACTTACTTTCTGCCTTTTCTGTAAGAATTCAGGGCCTTTTCCCTAAGCATTCTTCCCATTGCACTTTTCTTTTGGAACAAATATGTAAGGTAGGCCAAAGGTCCATCCGGGAGCTTCGTGTCCAAGCAGGGACTTGAACCCAGAACTCTCTTTAATCTAGAATTTAATTATTAGGTCACAATGGTTGTTTATATAGCACACTAGCCTTTGTAATGTAATTTATTGAATTATCTAAGTTTGCTTGCACAGTGGCTAAAGTGCTGTTAAAGTAAAGCCAGCTGCCTGCAATTACTGCAAGTTCAAATCTCACCAGGCTCA
>JANHZT010010991.1:65305-79143 GCA_032468215.1 Stegonotus admiraltiensis
GGCAGGGGAAGGATACTGCAAAATCCCCATTCCCTCCCCATTCCTGGGGGAAAGATATTGCAAAATCTCCATTCCCACACCATTCTGGGGCCAGCCAGAGGTGGCATTTGCTGGTTCTCTGAACTACTCAAAATTTCCACTACCGTTTCTCCAGAAACTGCTGGATTTCACCCCTGGTTCTATGGCTTAGTTAGTAAGTCATCGTGTAAAATTCTGCCTTAATGTGGTTTCAGAAGCGGGGTGAAGGGACACACATCTTTGACACCTCATAGAAAAAAGTCCAAGGTTGTCCTTCAACATACAAACATCAGCATCTGAAGTTTTTGTTGCCTTAGACTTCTGCCTTTTAAAGAACATGGCATGTAGAAATGTCACGTGAGAGAGACTTTTTTTTTAGTATTGACAGGTAGTTTCTAAATTAAGAACAATTTCCCATGTGGCTTTTTATAAATTTTTTGCACTTCTGCTTTTGTTGGCAGGCTTTTTATGATGATTTCTTCCCATTTTCATATCAAGTAACCTTGATCCCCATATCTCTCACGTGGTGTTTTTTTCTCCCTAAACTTAGTTCAGGCACAAAATGGGTCCTGTAAGCCTTTCTGAGACATTTATGAACCAAGCCTGTCAACCTCGCTAATGGTGTAAATCAAAAGACATCCGGACAAATATAAATTTCAGGGCTGTTGAACTGGGGCAAAAAGAAAGCTCGCGCAAAAGTGGTGAGAACAACAAGCCGACTTGAAGGCAGAAAGGTTGGTGGAATGATGCTCGGCTAAAACTGTGGTTCTCCTTCTGTCTGCCTAGTTATATAGATGCTGAGCTTAATATTAGTAAAGGGTCTAACATTTATACTTTTTATTTTCATTTTGTGTCCCTTTCATTCCATGGGACTCATGTTTTATACAGCCCTAATTTTAAACCTAGTGATTTGGGACTACTAAGCCATAGTGACTGCAATAGGATTTACTTCTGAATGGACATGCATAGACTGGTGATGTATGGTGATGCAAATGAATGGTTCAGAACAGAAGTTTGAGTGGTTCCAGTGTAGAGGAAGGTACTATCTACCTTTAAAGGAGAATATTTGTAGCTCAGGGTTGAAATGAGGGGTCCTTGGTGTTCTCTGATCTTGCTTGTTTTCTTGCAGAAGTTTCATTACTCTAACTTGGTAACATAATCAGTGCTAGTACTGATGATGTTACCTAGTTAGGATAATGACATGCCTGCAAGAAAACAAGCACAGAGAGCACCAAGCGGTCCCCTTATTATCTATCTTATTGACTTGAATTGGAGGTTTGTTTTTCCACAATGCAAGGATACCCTGAGATAAGTTTTGCTTTTGATTCGGAGTAAGGAAGTATTTGCAATATGGCATTTTGTCTGTGGTGATTTCTGTTCTTCTGGGAGCCATAGTCTCCAGTCCAAAACAGCTTGCCCCAATTCTTGCAGACCAGAAAAGGAATTAAGAGAGCTTGCTGCCAAAGCACTTGGTGGATTTGTTATGTGTTAATAATGAGCCTGACTGAACAGCTGAGAAGTAAGCCAGGCTTATCTGGAGCCACAAGCTCCAGAAGAGATGGTGGAAGCTCAGAGTTCGTTCCATCTTTTCACTGATGGATCATGATGTGGTTTGAATCGGATTCAGAAAATGGAGACCTCAATTTCAAAAATTAATCAAATTGTTGGTCAACAAAAAGGATATCAAAAGGGAAATTGATTTGTAAGAGTTAGAGAAAGAGAATGTTCATCTCTGCAGGGTTTTAAAATATAAATATATTTAAAAGAAGTCTCACCAAAATATTGTAAGTCATTACATCTATCATAATGAGATATGAACTACAAAATGGGCTTTTGTTCAAATTGAAAGGATTATATAAGAAATCCTATCCAAATTTTATTGAGAAATCCTGACTCAGGTTGTATTTAAAAGACTGTAGATTTACATTTTGAAATTCAGCTTTCCATTCCATCTGCCTAATATCTAACCATTTTATCATTAACCTAAACTTGAAGGAAACCTGGACTCTGCTATAAAAGAATATATTTTGTCCTGAAATGTTCTCACATTCTCTCTTTCTCTGTTTTCCTTTATGCTGGCAGCTCTATATTAGTGTCGGTTAAACCATGACCAACGTGTCTTCAAGGAAAAACAGTGAGATCAAACGTGAAGATTCCATCATGGGCTCTGGCCAGAAGGATGACAAGAGCAGCTTTAGTCCTGATCATTTACCACCTGTTGGCCACCATATACATAGATTCTCCTCTATCTCTTTGCCGCACAGCCCCAAGGAAGTTTGGAAAAAAGGCGGGCGTGTTTTCTCTATCCTGCTAGCCATCAACCTGATGCTATTAGCATGCACTCTTGTCAGTGGTGGGGCATTCAAAAATGTCAAACTGCATGACTACGATGCCTTTTTCATGCTCACCATTGTGATGCTGATTGCCATCTTCTGGATGCTGTTCTATATCTTCAGTACCTCCAAGCGGCAGGCTGCCATCCCTTACAAAGACAATCATGCAGGCCCTATCTGGCTAAGAGGTAAGGAGATGCTGGTAAAAGCATACCTTTGATTTGATAAGAGGCAAAGCAAAGCACAGCCAATATTGTCATGCTGGAAGAGTGCTGGGTTTATCAGTGCATCAGTCCTACCTGTGTTTGTTAAAAAAAAAAATATATCAGTGGCTCCCATCACATTTATAAGATTCAAAATGTTAAATGCTTGTGAGTAAATGAGTACTGGGAAGGAAGCTGTGAATCAGATTGATCACAGCTCTGCAGAGTTACTTTAATTAGAGCTCACTAATGTTCCGGCAGCTCCTAAGCTAAGTCTTGGATCCAGTTCAAGCTTGCTTGTGTGTAGCTGAGATATGATTAAATATGGTATTCTGGACAAGCATACAAGGAGTATGGATTGAAAATTATAATATAAAAGTGAGCAGGCAGCTCAGGTATCTTGTCTGAGCAAAATGATAACAAGTGTACCATAAGCCTCTCAGGGCTCAGTGAAAACTTGGAAATGGTGCCTACTTCTGGAATAAATTAGCCCTAAGGATTTAAAAGACTTCTGCTGCTCCTAAACATTATTTGTAGAAAAGAAGGTTTAACCCTAACACCACACTTGCTCAAGGGAAGATTTATAGACTAATCAATCAGTTTTACAAGTTTAGTAGTGCAATAAAATAGGGCTCGGGTTTTGGCAGAATTGGGGCATCCCTTGTCTTCTTTCCTGGGCTGAGGAAGATTTATCATGGCTATGAGCTCCATAGAACTAAATTAAAGAGTTTGGATTGTGTATTTATTTTGGGAAGATAATGACATTTGTTTCCCAAAACAGGTGGCTTGGTCTTGTTTGCAATCCTCACATTGGTGATGGATATATTCAAGACAGGATACTTCAGTTACTACCAGTGCCTATCAGTCATCAAAATCATGTATCCAATTGTGCAGGCTGTGTTTGTAATTGTCCAGGTGAGTTTGTAACTGTTACATATTTAAACATATTTATATGTAATCAAATGCCAATTGGTTGGGGGAGCCATATAGTAGGGAGAAAATAAAAGCTAGATAAAGCTTGAATAGACTCTAAATGGTAGGAGGGTGCTATTCAGTTTAAGAGGGTAGCTTGAATTGCAGTAATATTTTGTTCCTTAGAATAAGCATAGCAAAACAATTGGTTTGTGAGCACCTATATATATATATATATATATATATATATATATGCACTTCGGCAGCACATATACTAAAATTGGAATGATACAGAGAAGATTAGCATGGTCCCTGCACAAGGATGACACACAAACTCATGAAGCGTTCCATATTTTTTTAGGGGCGTGCATAAGCACTCCTACGTGTCTACCGCCCCTGTCCTACTGTCCCCATTTATCTGTATCCATTTCCTGTATTCATAATCGTATTTATACTTATATCTGTTATCTTATACATGCTTGACAGAATAAATAAATACATAAATAAATAAATAAATAAATAAATATTTCAAGTATAATTAAACGTCAGGCACAAACAACCAGACCCACATGTACAGGATTTAAGCTAGCTACTTTATTAGATTCTGTCTATAATACAGGAATCTACCCAGTCTGGCAGCCTACTCCTGGGAACAATTAGATAAGGCTTCAAGGAACCTGGGGGAAGGGGAGAAGGGGCTTCAGTCGCAGCCCTTTTGAAGTTGCACAGTGACTCCAGGCTAGCTCCATGCTTAATCCCTCTTCCCTGCCAGGCTGGGTGCTTCCCAACATTAAATAATCTATAATCTGGTTGTGAGATGTGGGAGCTAACAAAAATGTAACAAATCTTGAAATATATCAAAATGGCTGGGATCCCTGTGTTGTAATTACTAGCAATAAGTGTTTTAGAACTTGGATAGCAAAATCCTGCAAAATGTTTTCCAATAAGTCTAGGAAACTCAGAGGTGGGTGGCAGCAGGTTCTGACCAGTTCTGGAGAACTGGTAGCAAAAATGTTGAGTAGTTCGGAGAACCAGTAGTAAAAATTCTGACTGGCCCTGCCCCCATCTATTCTCTGCCTTCCAAGTCCCAGCTGATCGGGAGGAAATGGGGATTTTGCAGTAAACTTCCCCTGGAGTGGGGTGGGAATAGAGATTTTACAGTATCCTTCACCTTCCATGCCCACAAAACCACATCCACAGAACCAGTAGTAAAAAGTTTGAAACCCACCACTGAGGAAACTCTATCCTGGTCATGCCCAGGATAACAAGATGCTATACAAAGCAAATGTAAAACTTGCATTATTTTTTCTTTCTAGACTTATTTTCTGTGGGTCTCTGCCAAAGACTGTGTTCATGTACATTTGGATCTTACCAGGTGAGTATCAAGATCATTCAACAATATATCTTTCAATCTTATTAAGCTGCAGGTGTCACTGACTGAATGAAAAATAGGATGGGTTTGGGCAGACAGAATCTCAGTGCATTATCCGTAGTAATATTAGCAATAGTGTCGAACAAAGAAGATAAAAGACCTTTTCCAAGGATCATGTTGGATCTGGGAAGGATTTCTGGAGGACTTGTCTTTTTCACTTTTTTGAATTTTTTTCCATTGGGTAATATGATGTAAAAAGATTAAATATCAAAGCTGGTGATAATTCTGAATAGAGTATTTTCTTGCTTTAGAGTAAAAGTGGGCAAACTTTTTTTAGTTTACCAAATTTGAGAGCCCCCAAATCCTTAATCCATGGGTGGGATACTCATTTCAAAACAAGATGGGCAGCAAATAAATTTAATAAATAAATAAAAATAAATAAAAACACAGCCAGGATTTTCCTTTACATTTGTGGTAGTATAATAGTTTTAACATGTTTTGTTAAAATTATATCAAACCTACTTTATAGTTTAGTCTACTATGTTCATTTACTACAGTGAACAATCACGTGCCAATTGCTACTCTGTAATATGTCATGGTGCACAGAGTAATATGACAGGCCCTAAGGATGCTATATTAGCCAACTGAAATGAATTTCTATCAAAAGGAAGACACTGTATGAGAAATATTTGTAAGCAGAAGAGTTAGGCTCATTTTGGAATGTACTTAAATTACAATATCCTTAAAGTATTTCAGTTAAGGTTGATCACTACTGTTTATTTGTTCTGTCTCTGAATGTAGGTTCGGTGTTTAGAATGAACAGAGCTTATTCATTAAATCAAAATTCTCCATTTTTCTATGATAGATGCGGACTGATGCTCATCTTAACCACCAATCTAGCAGTGTGGATGTCAGCTGTAACAGATGAATCAGTGCATAAGGCTGAATCCAAAAAACCAGATGGAAATATATCACACAGGATGGGTAAGTTGACTGGGAAACATAAGAATTATGATAAAATGAACCTAGAGGGCATTACTTTAAGGCAGAGGTCCACAACCTTTCCACCTTGGCAACCAGGCCCGGCATCTGACTGGCAGGAGCACACGTGCACATCTCCATCCACAGCTCCATCCACAAAGCATGTGAGCACAATGGAACTTCATACATGCATGCATGCTTGCTTACCACTCGCCCACCACTCATGCAAGTGGAACCTTGCATGCGCACGTACATGCACACTTGCCCATCACTCACGCAGCCCAGTTTCAACAGGCCGCAGCCTGGTAGTTGGCCAGGGGTTGAGGACCCCTGCTTTAAGGAAAACTGTCTTTCAGTGTTAGGAGGATTTGGTTGGGTTCTTTTTTCTCTTGCCTAGCATTGATCATTATTAAACAGGGACACAGTCCAACAGATAGCAAGTAATAGTGGCAGTAAATTTAAAAAAAATAAAGGAATGTAGCGCTTGAACCCTTCGAGGCCTATCTCTTTCTCAACCCCAAATAAACACATATACAGGTAGTCCTCGACTTACGACCACAATTGAGCACAACATTTCTATTGGTAAGTGAGACATTTGTTAACGGAGTTTTGCCTCATTTTACATGTAACCCTTTCTTGCCACGGCTATTAAGTGAATCACCAGAGTTGCTAAGTTAGTAACAAAGTTGTTAAGTGAATCTGGCTTCCCCATTGATTTTGCTGGACAGAAAGTTGCAAAAGAGGATCACAAGACCCCGGGACAGTGCAACCGTCATAAATGTGAACCTGTTGCCAAGTGTCCAAATTTTGATCATGTGACCATGGGGATGCTGCAAAGGTCATAAGTGTGAAAAATGGTCATAAGTCGCATCTTTCAGTGACATTGTAATTTTGAATGGTCACTAAATGAATTGTTGTAAGTAGAGGACTACCTGTCCTTTATTTGTTCATCTTTTTATAATTAGCCATTTGGCTCCAGAGTGGGTGGCTAACATGTAAATAAATTCATTAAAGAATAAGATAAATATTATAAACCAATAAAAATATAATCAGCTGGCCCAAATACACTTCAAATCTCCAGACAATCTATATTACTGTACTTAAACTGTAAATCCACTTTCCTAAAAAGCCAGATTTTTGTTGTTCTGGGGAGAGGTGAGAATGTGTGGGTCATACAGATTATTGATGGGGCAGTTTCGGAAAAGATTTCCAGGTCCATTCGTCCTTGATCTATTAAAGAAAAAGAATACAGGACATCTCTTCATGAATGAATTAAACCAGGCAGATAGATAGCCTCTATTTTGGTAAAAGATATAATTGTGGGCGTAATGCATATCACAAGAATAATACGTGAAGAAACATAGGTCAGTTTAATCCCCCTTGAAGGAGAGGAGAGATTGAAAGGTAATTCAAAAATCTCCTTCTGTTGAGTTTTGAAAGATCATAGAGTTGGCTCTGAGAGTAGACCTCTTATTTCAGTACCATTCAAAATTCTTGATCGATGCCATTTTCAATCAAAATTTTAAAAAAAAAACCTTCCTGAGCTAATCTTAACCTGCTTTCCTTCTCTCTCTGCAGGTGATCTAAAAGAAAACTTGTCTGACAACTGTGGTTGCAAAAGTAACATCTGCCAAATCTTCAAGAATGGTTACTTTTGGCTGTACCCTTTCAATATTGAGTACAGCCTTTTTGCTTCTGCCATGATCTATGTAATGTGGAAGAACGTTGGCCGCATCATGGACCACCATTCCAACCACATCCATCACCTCAAGTTTAAGCTTTTCAAGAGGACTTACTTTTTGGGTTTCATAATGGGACTCTTGATCATGGCGTCTGGCATAGCAATCCTGATTGTGTATGAAATCCAGATCAATTCGAAAAACAAAGCTAAAGTGAAGAATCAGGTGCTCACCATGTACTACACTTTCAATATTGTCTGCCTGAGCCTGATGTCGCTCATCTCTGTGGGTGGCTCCATTGTTTATAGATTTGACAAGAGAGACATGGACCGTGAAAAGAATCCAACTAGAACGCTTGACGTGGCCTTATTAATGGGTGCAGCCTTAGGGCAGTATGCCATTTCCTATTATTCTATTGTGGCCACTGTGGCCAGTTCACCAAGGGACACGATCAATGCCCTCAACTTGACCTATTCCTTGCTGATGATTGCCCAGCACACTTTCCAGAACATTTTCATCATTGAAGGCCTCCATCGGCAGCCCTTAAAAAGGGAAAGCAAAGTGGACCATCAGGAGAAGGACATTTATGGTCTCACTTTTGTCAACATAAATGCTGTATCGCTTCGCGTCCCTGAAAATGGAAACGCTTTATCACCAACATCTCCAGGGCTAGCCATCCAGGCTCCTCATGAAATAACACGGTCCATCAGTGTCTCCAAGAAAGTGAGCTGGCGGAGGAGATTCTTAAAAGAAAGCTCATTATTCCTGCTCCTGTGTAATGTAATTGTAAGTAGGACCATTTTATTTGAGCCAAAATTGGATTAGTCATCAATAGTATGTAGATTAGTAGGATTCCTTTGTTCTTGTCAAATAGTAAAAGATAGACCTAGCTTCAATCCTGTTATTGCACCAAAACACCCTCACACTGAAATATGAAGCTTTGCTGATCTTATTGAATTGTCTCAACTATAACTTCAACAAACATATACACACCCAATCTCTAGCAAACATGCCCAAGACTTGCAGCCAAGTTAATTAGGAACTAACAGCCAACTAACTAGACTGAGGAAAAACAAATTAGAAAATACAATTGACGTGGAGCTGCTACCACTACTTCAGTTCCCTTTTTTTTGCTTTTTGGAAATCAAACATGTGACATTGTATTGTTTTCTTTACTATGCTTCACATCACTGGCAGATAACAAAGAGGAGAGGAAGAGAAGTATGAAACATATCATGTGATAGGTGATGCCTATATCCAGAAAAAGGGCCAAGGATCAGCTGAGCCATCCATTTCTTCCTGCCTTCTTAAAATTAGCATTCTAAAGAGAGTAGCAGTTGTGCATAACTTGACTACTATGTTATAGTAAATTAATATTCTCTAGATTCTGTTTAATGGTGTTCACTTTCCCAGATTTTATATTAAGAGAAACTAGTTCTGAGTGCGCACTCCAGAAAGCGGAGTAAGTGCAAAGCCATCTCCCTCTCCTCCTCCAGCTGTTTTTCAACAGTTTAAAAGCTGTACAAATAAATACAAATATGGCACCTTTTTTAAAATAAAAGGAGCTGCACAAGCAGCAAGAAGAGAGGCAGGACTGAGTAATAAACAACAATTAGGTGTGTTGTTCTGCACACATTGTAAATGAAGGGAAAAGCTGAATTTGTCTTGTGAAAGGCTGCCTTGCAGTTCTTGCTGCTTTTCAGACATATTTGACTGCACCAAAGTAGTTTGAATAAATCAATGATTCTTACATTTTGTGCAGTTGTATCCCAACTTTTCTCTAGAGAGCTCAAGACACATTATAATGGATCAGCCCTCATTTTTTATCCTCACAGGGCTGTAATACCCTTTCTGTGATGGAAAAGGACATGGAAATATGATCTAGCACTCATGAAAAATTCTGGGAAACTGGCATGAAGGAGGGGGAGTAGATTGTGGCACTGCACAAGAAGATTTATGGGTCTTGTCCATTAGGCATAGATATTTGGGGTAAATCAAAATTAACAAAATTCTAGAGCAGTGTTTCTCCATCTTGCTGTTATTCTGAGCAACCCAGAGTTGCTCAAGAATTCAGTTCCTGGAATTCTGCAACCAGCAGTCCACATATTTTAAAGCCGTCAAGGTTGAGAAATGCTGTTCTAGGGTACTTCACACTTCTGTGGATCAGGGTCATTGCCTCAAAGAATTCAGTGACGCAGAGGCATGTCAGTTAAATGTTTATACTTAGATGTCATCGTTTCTGATGCTCATCGAGGTATCTCTTGCATCAAAAACTGTGCCTCGCTAGTCTCGTTCTTCCTTGTTTTTACTTGCTGACAGTGCTGCTATCTGTCTCTTTCCCAAACAGCTCTGGATTATGCCTGCGTTTGGAGCCCGGCCGCAATTTGATAATACCACAGAGCTTGAATTCTATGGCTACCCCATGTGGGCTGCTATTGTGGACATCTGCTTACCCTTCGGCATCTTCTACCGCATGCATGCTGTTGCTAGCTTAACGGAGGTCTACGTCATGTCTTAATGGAGAAATGAAGAACTTTTTAGAAAAGCCCACATTTCTCATACCACCCAGGACTTGAAAGCTTAAAGAGCTGCACTGAGGAGGTTGGCTTCCTTTGGGCGCCAGGCCCAGTGATTTGATGGGCATTATCAAGAGAACTGACAGTAGCCAAAACAAAATCCCCCTTTTTCCTATTTAAATGACTCCTTTTCTTGATAATCATCTTCAGTTATTTTTTGTTTTCTACCAGATATGCAGACATCAAGAACCCTATGTATGCTTAGATTCACTCCTGGTCACTTTAAAGGACATTTTGACTTCAGTAGAGCAGTCTGAGGAGTCACAGCTTGAAAGAAGAATTTAGTGAATGTTGAAGACGGTTAAAAGTAACTGTGCCTTTGTGTCATTTGGATGGCTTCATAAGATTCCTTCCTGACCCTTCAATCCCTTTTCCAGTGATTTATGAAGGCCTCAGGAATACGACTCTGTTAAAGCTCATACATGATAAGAAGAATCCTGGAGCCGTTCTGGGTTTCGATGGGACTTCCTTGCTGTCCTGAATCAGGGCCTGAAGACTGTATGAGTCCATCGAAAGGGTTATTCTGTCAGGAGCGTAATAAGAAATGTTAGTTTTTAACGATAGTTTGATTTTTTTAATGAGCCTATTTTTATAAAATGTACATATTTATTGATTCTCATTGTGATAATTAAAAGGGAAATGAAGCCCCAGAGAACCACCGTAAGGGAAACACTTCCCCGCATGCCCAAGCTTAATCCTCTAGCAGTGTTTAACCGGCAGCCTGCCAATGGTGGTACTTCCTCTGCTGCTTCGGCTCAGAGTTTGTAGCAAGGGAGATGTTGTTCTCCTTCATATCCCATTGGAGGATCTCTTTTAGGACGATGATATGAAGTATCTACAACTCCGTGTAGAGCTAGATTAGTTAGATAGTGCTTCCTTCACAAAATCATATACACAAACACACACATACACCTTTTAGTATAGTTCACACCTTAGGATAATGGTCATATAAATAATTCCAGGTCTTCTGCATTGGCTTAAGATCATCATTGTGTTACTAAGCCCTCCTAGCACTAAAAAGAGAAATTGGCCATCAATGAGAACCTATGGAGTTTATTCCTTTATAATACCGTTACTTAATTTTGTTGTCCCTTTACATGCATCAAAAGATATTTTCTGTCACTTTCTATCTTCATGTTAAAAGTTTTGGGCATGTTGCTGGAGCGATGGGAACAGGCTGGAGAGGATTGCTTTAGAAAATCCTTTCTTTTTTGGCCACTGTTGAGGCATCTCTCCTAGGCTTGTATTTGGATGTACCGGTAGAGCAAATTCTGTGCATCTTTGTATTAAATTTAAAACATGTAGTTTAATTCTATATGACCACAAACTACAACTGATAAGAGGAGAAATTAATAGAATACATGTTTCCATTCCAAAAAAAAATAAATTTTGCTGGTCCTAATTTTCAAGATTAGAGTTCCCTATTCCAGCTTCAATAACAGTTTATGAAGATCTTATTTGATTAATGTGGTGATTAATTGAACAGGACTAGGAGATTCTCCGAAATGTTAGACTTTCTGAATTCAGTCTTTGACATGCATAGCAGGACAGTAGTGCTATCTTTGTCTTTATGCATATGTAAAGCCAATCTGGTGGAAGATCCTCCTTTGATACTGGATTCTATCTAGAAGTATTCTGGCCTGTTTTAATGATGGCCCAAAACTGAGCTTATCTAATTCTTTCCAGTGTACAAGGTAACAACTGTGCTAATGATGGGAACTTTTGACATATTTCAATCTGTGGAAGAATTTCACTAGAGCTGTAGTTGATCATCACAATAGTTATTTAATTGCACTGTTTAAGAGTCCCATTTTTTTCTTATGAAATTCTATTTACAATGGAAAGAAATGTGATTTTGGAAAATGGCTTGAGGGAGAGTAAAGATGACAGGCTCCACAGAAGTTAAAATATCTCAGATGATAGAATAAAAGGAAATTGTTCCACTTTGTCCTGCGTATCTTATTTGCTTCTGAAATTTATTATTTGCCTGTTTCATTAACCTGCTTTCAAGAATTTTTTTTTTTTTCACTGAGCAGCTTTGGAATCTTAAGAAAAAAAAATCTTGCTGCAGTCAGCATGCCATAATGACGACAGGAGGTGGATATCAGAATAGGAAAGCCAAAAGAAAGGCAAAGGTGGTTCGTTAAACAGAACTAGAATCAGGTTATTTACTTCATGTCTCGCTTGATTTTCCTTCGAACATCCTGTTCAGGAACGGTGTTTGTGATCAGCGGTGCTATTTCCACCATGGAGATTGGGAAAGGACTGATTTCAGAAACAAAAGTGAACAATGAAAGACTTTATTGTGGTCATTAACCAGCACAGTCATGGTGACATGGAATTCCAATACAGCCATGAATATATTTAATGGCTTGCTATTTGATATCTCTCAGTTAGCAATTATTGCTGACTCTGTGAACTTATCATTTACAACAACTACAGCAACAACATATTGCCTAAATCTAATAATCATACATGAAGCAGCCTTAAGATGTCCCTAGCTGTACTGTCATATTTTTTCCCCTTGTCCAACACAGGTTGTGGCCATGGAGTTTATCTGTTGCATTTCATGGATCATTCAATCCAGTGGCACGATCATGTCCCAATAGGTACATAGGTTTAGGGCTGGTGAGGACATTCTTCCTCCCCACCAGTCCTTCAACTTTGTTTTCCAGCGGCTTTGGACACTTGGAGAATCCAGTCCTTTCCAACCATCTTCCCTTCTCCTGCCTAGTCCGTGGGTGAAACAGTTCAAAAGACTGGATCAGAGAGGGCAAGAGTGGGGCTGCATAATTAGAAGAGAGCCAATAGCTTTTAATATTTCATGAATTGTTTGGGTTTCTTTTGATCATAGACTTAGAGCTTTTCCGGGTCAGTGCTGAACCCATGCCCAAAAGGAGCATATCAACTGATTGCAGATGTTTTTGAACACACCCTCGTGAAACACTTGCACAAGGCAAGTTTAACCATCTGTCAAAATTAATTTCATTTCCCTCCCACGTTAACGAGTGATTGGTGAATTTTTTCTTACTGGTTTGTGATGTTGATGGGAACGGAATGAAACAAAGCTGGAGGAATCTACCAATTCCTCTCCTTAATATACCATAAATAAAAAAGAATTATAAGGACCGCTATAGCAAATTTTACACCAATCTTCTGCTGGTTCAAGGATTGGTAGGTAGCATTTTAATTCAGCATAATGACAAAGCTTGTTTTTTTATCTATACAGTAACATCTTTTTAGATTACAGATCTGACCACCTGTTAACAAGACATAATCATCTGTTAATAGTTGGATGTTATATTATTAACAAATTGTCCACTTCGATCAATACTATTAAATTTCAGTCATAGAAATTTACCAAGTTATTTTCCATTTTGAGGTAGGGAATGTGAGATTGATAGTGAACTGCTTAAAATGAATTTCTTTACAGTCTCCTGAGGGCACAGTCAGATAGCCATCTTAAAGTGTTTCACATCAGTCAGAAATGTGAAGAAAGCAAAAAGTCATTTGCCCTGATTGTCACATGTTATCCTGTCACAGTAATGAAGCCAACAACCAGGCCTGCCTCTGCTGTTTTAGTTTGAGGCAACTTAAAGAAAGTGAAAGAGAAGAGGAGAAGAGGAAAATCAATCCTTTTCCTCTTCTACCAAGTGGCATCTCTGAAGGAAAAAATAACCCTCATTCCAGTGGTGAAATCCAATTTTTTTTACTACCGGTTCTGTGGGTGTGGCTTGGTGGGCGTGGCAGGGGAAGGATACTGC